>JARSSU010005237.1:0-19845 GCA_029619165.1 Eurosta solidaginis | reverse complement strand
TAAAGGAATTAAATTCAAAGCAAAAAATACATGAAACGAACTGGGGAGAGATGGTGCGGAGGAAAAAACGAAGAGAAACTTGATTCATGGATTGATTCTAGGTTTAGAAGCGGGGTCTTCAACGCAACTTTATACCCGGCTTTTTATGTAAAATTACTATTACGGACACTCCTCAGGAAGACGTTCTTTCGCCCGTCCTATGGGTACTGTTATGACATCCTGAACATCTTCAGAGCAAAAGACATTAACGTAGTCGCATACGCTAACAAGCTAGTGATACCAATCAAAGCTAAATTCCATCCAACAACTAGTGAGTTCATGGAAACGGCATTTTGCCGCATTTCGCGATGGTCAGGGCCAAACAGGCAGGGGCGAATCCAAAAACTAAAAACAAGAAGTCTGTTCTTCATTTTTCTCTTGAATAGACAATAATCTTGGCATAACTCTCAAAGAAAGGTTGAGGAGATATGAAAGAAAGCTCCGACTTCTTTTATACCCGCGAAATAGCATTCGATAGGAACTAGTCTTATATATAAAAAGAAAGGCTAAAATGTGTGTTAGTTGGTAGCCGGTGTTTGAAGAGATGCGCCGGCCGATTTTATTCAAGCTTTCACATAAGTTGCGTATACCTCACGCGGTGGTTTGCACATAGGTTTGGTTGCGATCGACGCACAGGGTCTCGAGAAATGTGTTTCTATAATATGGATATCAAATGAAAGCTGTTGATGAGTGCTTTAGTAGAGGGTAATTTTCATACCCCTGGGTGACCAGGGTCTGGAGATATAGGCCAAAACGTGGGCCCGTGAACGCCTAGACAGTGTTTTTACATTATGGGTATTAAATTGAAGCTGTTGATGAGTGCTTTAGTACAGGGTAGTTTTCATACTTATTGGTGACTAGGGTCTCGAGATATAGGCCAAAACGTGGATCAGGTTAACACTAGGATGTGTTTTTACATTATGGGTATCAAATTAAAGCTGTTGATGTGTGATTTAGTACAGAGTAAGTCTTACACCGCTGGGTGACTAGGGTCTCGTGATATAGGCCAAAACATGGACCCGGATACCCCTAGAATGTGTGTGTATTATGGTTATCAAATTAAAGCTGTTGCTGAGAGCTTTAAAGCAATTTTCATTGTGATATTCGATTTAGTCGCATCAACCTACCAACACTGATAAATATGCACGCGAAGCCGAAGTAAAGACATGAATTAATAATACCCACATACCTATTTACATACGTCCTATTCGATTTGCCTGAAATTTGGTATATAAATTTGCTTATATTAGTATTTACGATGCTTTTTTCCGGGAGTAGACCAGAGACGGACTGGGACTGGGATTAGGACTAGGACTGGGACTGTTGTGAGACTGAGACGGAGACTGGGAATGGGACTGGGACTGAGAATCGGAATGGGACTGGAACAAAATACATACCACCCTCTGGATAAGGATGAAGAAGAATAAGAAGAACTTGAGAGAAGGGAAAAGAGAGAAGGAGACTGAGAAAGAGATATAATGAGACGAAGATGGAGATAGATGAAGCGAAAAAGACGGAGGTAGGAGTGAATAAAAAGATTAGGAAAAAGTGTAGAGGGGGGAGGGCAGTTAGACGGAAAGGCTTATTAAAATGTATGCAGATAGACCAAATTTAGGGCAGAACAACGTCTGCCGGGTCTGCTAGTCAATCTATAAAAGGCTGGGAGGATACAATGGCTAGTATGCCGGAGAATATCACGAGATGGACAACGCACCTCAGGAAGAGTGAAACGCCATTTTTTACATGATAGCTTTGCATTTGGTCGTGGAGAGTATTGCCACAAAAATCTAAAAGCAGGCAATGATATTAGGAAATATTGCAAAAGAACGATTATAAGTTGACACCTATAACTACCTTAACATATGATACGGACTATATTACTAGTTATGGAATATCATGTACAGAACAGAAGGTACCCTTCGAGTGAGGAATAGTAGAAGGGCTTGGACAGTGATAATGTTCATTATAGTATAAACGGACCGCTCAAAATGGAAAAGGGAAGCGAAGCAGGGCTAAACTGGATGAATGTGAAAACTCTTTGATATCTATTCTAGTCTCCTTTAAGATATATGCATTAAGTCAAATGGTTTTCCAAATTGTGGTTCTTTCCCAATAAGATTGTTGCTCCAAAGGCCCCGAAATATGTCGTTTTTGTGAAGTCCTTTTCATTTGACCTGCGTCCCTTACCGCTAAACGATTTCTTCAGGTTTAAAAACAGAAAGTAGTCGCAGCGTGCTAGGTCTGGGGAATAAACTGGAGCCGTTCGTCAGTTTTACTGGTTTCATGGCGCTTGCAGCACCTTTGAGCGGAGATCTACAACATCCCTGCAAAAATCGTTGAATCATGTGGTCCACTGGAGTACTCACCATTATACTCCACTGTAATGCAGCAATGGACCAACTCATGTTTCTACACGAACATATTGTAAGCCGACCATTGCTCGTTTTTAACGACTGTAATCACTACACGATGTTTATTGGACTGTGGGTACTCCATGGATTACTCTGATGTAATGCGGACTGGAGTATATGGTCCAGTTCAGGGACATCGGAAAGTTAATTGGACCATATTTTTTGTATGAATTGTGGTTAATTTTGGAGCACTCGGTGGTCCATAGCGAGTACTCCATACATGCATGCATGGAGTACTCGCGATTTTTGCAGGGATAGAGAGCAGCAATGTAACGATCTTTATCACATCGAGAATGCCATAAAGGCACTAGAGTTCTACTGTATAAAAAACTAATATTATACTAATGTGTCGAGGATCGTTGCTGTCATAGGGCATTTCAACATTTAAAATTTGCTGAGTATTCAGGCGACCACAATTTGGTGGGTCCACCAAGAAGGTTCGATGTGGCCACATTGAATCGTTACAGAGATGGTCGGGCTAGTATCTTAATATGACGCTAGTTTCACTGTAGAAGATATCAGAATGCGAAAGAAGAGGAGTCGATCCATCACTCCCTGCCGTTTGCCCAGTACTGCCAACATACGACTTATATTTCTTGGTGGTTGTAAGAAAGGTGGATCTTTGGCTCCTACCAAAGTTATGATGGAAGACAAGTGGTTTAATAAAAGCTAATCAGGACGTATGTGGTTGAATTTTACAGTGGCCAAAATTTCTGCAAATGGAGCTTTATCAAGACTCAAGGAGGGCTATTTTGGGGTCACTTGGACGGTCTCAATAGAAATCGGTTAATGGAAGAACTTGAGGTAGGGGCAAAGTTACACGTTGATGTAGAGGTTACACAATAGATAGGGGAAGCGATAGATGTACCTAGAGCAGAAGTAAAATAAAGATAGAGGTATATAATTGTAAAGATAGAGCTAGATGTACTGACGAGGAAGAGCGTGAGCGAGGGCAAAGGGAGAAAGACCACTATGTCAACCTGGCTAATCCTCTTCTTTAGCTGGCGAGGCTCTGGCGATTCAAGTTCCCCATGGGACGATGGTCGTATTAAAAACATACAAAATATATATTGCTATAATGACACACCCTGATGTATATACGTAGTTATATATCTAGATTCCAGCAAATCTGATTGAAACTTTCTTGTAACCATACCTGAATAATTTGTAGTGGAATAAGGATGTAAAGTAATTAAACAACCACAAAAATGAAAAATTTAAGGATGACAACGATGCCAAGGTCGCTATTGCTTTGGAGCCAGAACACTGGTAACTGAGTAGTCTCCATCAGAATCTTTTATAAGTATGTAAGAGGTACAGAGGCACATATGATGATATTATCTGTTCTTAGATTGGAGCTTAGAAAACCTTACTAGATTTTTACAGCAGACCCCGCAGACGTTGTTCTGCCTCAACTTTGGTTTAGCTGCATATATTTTTAATAAGTTTTTTCTTCTTACTCTCCCTACCCCTTTTCTTCATCCTTTTATTCACTCCTCCCTCTGCATCTCTTTCTCCCTCTCCGTCTTTTCCATCCCTTCTTTTTTTTCTGGCTCCCTCTCCTCCTCCCCCACTCCATCTGTGCCTATCGCTCTCTTTTCTTCTATCTCGAATCTCTTTCCCCTTCCCTCGTTTTCATATATCCAGTTCTTTTTATTCTTCTACATCCCTTATTCCCAGTCCCAATCTCAGTTCCAGTCCCAGGTCCAGTCCCCGTTTCCAGAGCGTTGTATGTTTTTTTTCAATGCTGTATCATAAAAAATATGAGATCGCATTCTGTTTATGGTTTACAACTCAGAAAAGTTTTCAGTTACGATGTCGAGCTTTCCTGCAGCTTTCATAGTCCAGCATACTTAAAACCGGTATATCGGTACTCGAGAGTACAACATGTTTTCAAGAGTACATCCAGAACTCTGCCTACATGGCTCTCCCCGCGTCGAGGCATGGTATGTAAGATATACGTCTTCCAAAGTGCTTCGTATTATTTTTAGTGTGATGAAGACAATATTTGCCTTACGAGGACAGCATGCAGCAGCACAAAGGTACCATTACTCAAATAAAATCAATTTAGTTATCAAATCAGCGCCTTTTGCACACTGCCAAGCAAAGTTCAAGATATAACTCGACGAATGCAAAATATATACTTCAATACGCGGAAAATCTTAATAAACTAGCGCTCCTGCTGTTTAAGTGCTTCCTTGAACACAAATATACACACATACATGACCCCCTTTTATATTTCACCTTCTTCCGCTTTTCATAATTTTTCATATTTCCATGAAAAATAATGCCACGTACTTTTGCGCATGCCGCCAGTCGTTGGCTCAAAAGTGCAAAAGCTGAACACAGCGGATACAAGACATCCTGTTGCTCGCCCTTCGTAATCACTTTTTGCAAGGGGAAAAGTGTGTGCGTATGAATACAGTTGAGCAACAGTTTGAGTCCTACAGTTCCTATGTACAAGTAAATTAAGCGTTTATAATAAAAGATGAAAAACTTATCAAGTGCGTCCAATTACTAGTAAAGAACTAAAGTGTAGAACGTTAGTCTTACAAGTAAGTTCCACTAAGCCTTGGGTGGAAGGAATCATACGTTCTTCGGTATAAGTATGAGAAAATTAATATCGACTATAGAGGATTGTTAGATGTAAAAAATCACCAGCTGAGGTTTGATGTTTCTTGGTCATGTTCTATTTGGGCCACCACGATAATGGAGTGTACTCTAAGTTGCGGACTGCCCAAGCTTGCCTTGGTCTTGCAGAACATCCCCATCGCTTTAGTGGAGTTTACCGGATATGAATCCAAACGATTTGTTGTTAGCCAGTTCAGCTACTTACTCGACTGCCGTGTAATCAATTGGATAAGACCACGTGCAACCATCAAGGTCGTGGCCCCTTCTTATTTTTATGAAGGAAATTAAGAACTTCATAGGGAGGGTTGAACTGCATGGGATCAGCATCAAGTTGAACCGTTTTTCGTGTGGAACTTGAGTTGCCGCATATTAATGGTCACCTCTTCTCTTCTTGGCATGCTTCCACTATTTCCTTGCTCTTCATGCTTTTCAGCTTTCGGTACGTAGTTATTCTATATTGTGAGCTTCTCCTTCGCTTTGCCGCGTGGATTTAGTCATTTCGACTCGCTTGCTGCACGGTTCTAAAGCGCATTCCCTCCTTTTCTGCATCCTAAATGCAAGCTTGTCTTCTTCAGCCGATCACCACCTCTTCTTCCTACCTGGAGCTTTTTACTCTCAAATCCGGTTGCGGAATCTAAGAGCGAAGCGGAAATTTTCAAGTGAACGAAATACCTTCGAGCTGGTTCAAGCGCTCGCTCCTGCTCAGTTGGGTTGAGTACGACCCCAAAGCAGTGAAAAAATACTTGTCGGAATTTCGAGAGGACTCTCTTTCTATCTAAATTAAATGTCTCCGTGCGAGGTCGCAGACCCACTCCATCACCGATCTCACTGACTGTACGCTTCCGATATCTCTCCTGTCGACAGTAGCGAAAGTCAGACTATTGCGCGATAATGGAAGCAGCTCGTGTCCCCTTTTTATATGCTTGCTATGCTTTAAAATTAACGACTTCCCACTCTTTCTAGTTTTTTCATCTCGCGTAAGTTACCTCCGACCAAGTCTACGGCGACGTTATATAGGACATAGACGAAGCAAATGCAGGCGCAATATCATATTTATTTATTTTATTTTATTTATTTATTTATTTATTTATTATTATAGATTTACAACATAAAAACTTATCACATGTAATATGAAATCTCTATCGTATCACAGTTGTGCGACAATATAAGTATAATTTATTTTTAAACATATTTAAGTCTTCACAGTTTCTAATTTCTACAGGAAGCTCATTAAATCTTTTTAGACCTTTATAAAACAAGTTAAGCTGTCCTCTTTCCGTTGTAAAGAGCGGAAGTCTGAAGCTATTTTTATTTCTCGTATTAATATTGTGAACGTCTCTTTGATATACAATATTGTTGCTCAAATACTCTGGCAGATTACCCTTTTTTAATATTAAAAATAAAAATCATCACAAAGAAAAGGATCCGCTGTTTTACACTAAGCCATTGCAATTCATTTAGCATTTCTCTTGTCGGAGTATCGTATTTTTTCTTTAGAATAAACCTCATCGCTTTATTTTGCATTTTTTGTAAACTGTCTATCACACTATCTGCCACTAAAAACAATATGGTAGGGCAGTAATTAAAATGAGGTTCCACGATTGTTCTATATACAAGAATTTTATGCTTTTTTGAAACAAATTTACATGATCTGTATAAAAAGCCTATCTTTTTTGCAATCTTTTGCTTCAAGTCGTTTACATGATCCTCGAATTTCACTTTATTATCAATAACTATACCTAGGTATTTTATTTTATCTACTTCCATAATTTTGCAGTTTCCGATTTTTAGTTCATTTGTATTACTAATAAGTGTTCTACTTAAGATCATATATTTGGTCTTATCAGCATTTATCTTTAATTTATTTTGGCACATCCAGAGATATACACTATCTAAATCTGATTGCATTTTTTCAATAGCTACATTGAGATTTTTATCGCTTATCATAATAAGGGTATCATCTGCAAACAATTTGATATCACAATGGTTTACTGCTTTGACTATGTCATTTATATATATTTTAAAAAGTATTGGTGCAAGTATCGATCCTTGTGGAAGGCCGATATTAACAGCTTCTTCACTTGATATAGAAGTACCATTAATTAATGTTTGTTGACGTCGGTTGGAGAAATAACTTATAAACCAGTCCAGCGCTTTGTCTCTTATGCCGATACTATACAGTTTATCCATCATAATTTGGTGAGATACAGTTTCGAAAGCTCGTTTTAGGTCCAAAAATACCGCAATTACGTAGTTTCTTTCATTTAGTTGATTTTTCCACTCAAAAACAATTGAATTTAAAACCGTCTCACATGAGTGTTTTTTTCGAAAACCTGATTGCTTCGAAGTTATAATTTTATTTAATTCAATGTATTCTTGCAGCTGCTCTTTTACAATTAATTCGATGATTTTCTCATCTGCTGGCAATGTATTTATTGGTCGCATTTCATTCGATTTTATGGTATTTTTGACTTTATAAACTGGCGTTACCGTAGTAAGTTTCCAACAATCTGGCATGGTAGCAGTTCTAAAGCTCTCATTAATTATATCAGCATAAAAGTACCCTGTGTATTCAACTGAGTCTTTTACAACACCATCCGTCAAAAGTTTCTTGCCACCTATCTTGTGTTTAAACTGTTTAACAACTTTTGCTACAGTATCAGCTGTCACTTCCGTGAACTCGAAGTATGTGTGTACAGTATAATCATGGTTAAAGTTATTTCCCACTATTTCAATCTCATTATTAATATTTTGTATACTGTTCACGAAAAATTGATTTAGTTTATTTTGCTATGTCTCTTTCATCGCTGTATATTATGTTATTTATTTCCATTTTTGTTATCGGAGTTTTCTCTTTTTTTAAGTTAACTGTGTCTTTTAAATATTTCCACATAAGCTTATTGTTTTTTCTATTAGCCAAGATTTTACTTTCCAGGTACCTGTTTTTCTTAATCTTAATTAGTTTTTTGTAGTGTCTGTTAAGGCTTTTGTACTGCCTCCAGTCACCACTCATTTGACTACTTTTATAGAGACCATTTTTGCGTCTGTTTAGATCAGTTAACTCGCGATCATACCATTTATTCATTAATTTCACTTCAATTTGTTTTTCAAACGTTAGAACTTTCACTGCTTGAACCATAACATAATTTAAAGCTTTGATTTTATCTTCAAGTGATAAATTGTTTAATATACTCAAGTTATAGTATCTAAAGATATGAAGAGGGTTTTCAGCATTGTAGCACTCCCATGAAGTTATAGTTTTGGTTACACGCATTTCGTACTCTTTCTCTGATTCTAAATAAACCCAATTGTTTCATGGTCAGAGATTTTATTTTCTTCAAGCCTCATACAGTTAATTTTATCACTATTTGAGTAAAGTAAATCAATTCTTGTTTGAGAATTTTCTGTTATACGGGTATTGAAATCGATTACCTGAGTCATACATACATTTGCCATAATGTCATTTAACTGATTTCGGATGGAAGTGTTCCTGTTCATGTCTATATTGAAATCCCCCATAAGTAAGTTATTATCGCTTGGTTTAAACTTATGTAGAACATTTTCACACAAGTATAATATAGAGTATCGCTGCCAGCATCGGGTAAAGACAAAGAATCGCTGTGAAGTAATCCATTGGCCAGCCGCTCATGTGCTACCAGTCGCCGTTATGGTCGACGGGTTTAAAAGAAACTGGAGGGAAACTGCAAGCCTGCCAAAAAAGACCGGGCTCAGAACTGCTATGAGATGTCGTCCGCCACAGCAGAGACGCTGTGATAAGGCCGCCGAAACTTCCCGAGGCGGTCCGAGTATCTCATATGATCCCAGGACTTTCGGCCAAATAGTCGGGTGCTCTGGAGATAGGCAGTGCCCAAGAAACTTTCGTGTTACGTACTGTCTTATCATCCGTAAGGTCTACAAATCTGAAGGGCAACCTATGAATTTAGGTCAAACTGCCTATGATACTGCATGAAGCCAAACAAAACTTGGGTCTGATTACTACCAAGAAACGAAGCTTCGACACAACTGCTAACCTACAGAGATTTGTTCTAACGTCATTGCTATGGGATGTGATCTATGACACTGTTCTATAGACGTAAGTGGTATTATGGGAGCTCCAAAAGGTCTGTGAACAGTTAGTGTTAACCGTGGATTATCACTGTACCACCCTCAGCGGCCTACGTAATATATCTATTTAAGGGTAATTTTTGATTAAAAACTAACTTTAAAGGAGCACTTCACTGTGTGAACTCGCGGGTTTAATCAAGACCTCACATAGACTGAATGTGTCCAGGATCCGTTTGAGGACCAAACGGAGCACCCCAATTTGGCACCAGGACTTATGCTCATAAAATAACTTTGTCTTTTGGCAAATACTAAACGTTTTCTAGAAACAAGCTTAATTGCTGCCTAGAGATCTTACAACAACGCCGCCCTATTAGCTGACCTCGTGAACGCAGAACACGAACACAGCTTTGCAGTCAACACTTTTCTACATCAGCTGTAACTGAAACCAGGAGCCAGTGTCCTGTTACTACGCCTATCATGAGCCCTAAGTTGTCTCTCTTTAGAAAGATGAGAGATGCACATGATCTTGGAAATGGTATCAGAATATACCCGCGGTAGGTTTGCCTGCCGTAAGAGGCGACTAAAATACCCCCCAGCGGGTTAGGGGATCAGAATATACCCGCGGTAGGTATGCCTGTCGTAAGAGGCGACTAAAATACCAGATTCAAGGGGCTGGGTAGCGCAACCCTTCAGGTTGCCAGCGCAATATATAGCTTCTCCAAACCCAATTGTCAACCTCACCTATCCGCGGCGAATCCTGTTTCACTAACAGAAGAGGCTCTGGCGACCCCAAGCTCCTCATGGAAGGTTTAATGTGGCCACATAAATCGTTCCCGAGATGGTCGGGCTAGCACCTTAATGGTGCTGTGGTACCGGAGCGTACCAGATCTGTATCCGGCAAAGGACCATCACATCCATAACACTCCCCAAAGCCTTCGGGGAGCAGCCTTATCGCTACAACAACAACAACAACATCTTGGAAATGGTGAAGTCCACGATCCACGGCTTTCCTGCTTGATTGATCATATGCAATCTTGTCTCCTTTTAATTTCTCTCAAGCGGATTAGGACAGTTTATATGCGAATAATCGGACGTTTGCTCGAGATATCATCGTTGTCCTATCCCGGAAAGTCCCAGTGTGTCAGCTGTCAAAATTCGAAAAAAAAATGTTGTTCTTAATCTATCAACAGCCCTCTTTACTTCAAGCATTATGTCTACTACTAATACTTTTACCTATTTAAATTATCTTAATTTATTTACATATCTTTATTTGTTCGTAGCTATGAGCATTTTTGGGCCTACACGTCGATGTCAAGAAACTTTTCGAGGTAAATTAATACTGAGTGTGACGTGTCTGCTGATTTGATATCAAATTGTTGTTGTCCAACAGCCACTTAGGTAATAATTTTATAATCAAATTCCTAACAGAGGAACAGTGATGCTCTGACGTCAACACTATAAAAGAGCAGCAACAACCAATAGTCATTTCATATGGCCTAGCAACACAAACCGATACAATTTACATTCCAAATACTTAATTGAAAACTGCCTCCTAACAAAAAAAGTAACAAAACGAGAATTATAAAAATGTACATATGTACATACACCCATTGACAAACATACATTTGTGAAGTAGGCGCCTCATTTTTTACATATTTACGCACGTGTGGGGCTGATGAACGTTAGAATTCGTTTATAATAAAGTTGAAGAACCGATTTCAAGGCTGATTTAAACAAAGTAAAACAATGCCAAGGAAACAGTATAGGGCAGTGATCGGACTTACATAAATATGGAAAAGAGACACCAAGTTGAATATGGAAATGAACAAACACTCAAGAACAAAACAAGAAAAACAGTTACATCATTTCAAACAAAAATAGAATAACAACATACAAAATAAATACAAATAAATAAATTGCTTGAGACAGCAATGGTCTACCAATACCTACATACATATGTATGTATACAATGTAATAATTCCCCAAGACTGGTAACAACGATAAACATGTTCGCATTGTTGGCTCAAATGCAAATTCTGAACTTTGTGTTGCCGCCAAAACTAAGTGGCTGTACATTTCTTCTTTTTCGCCATCAGTCACGGAAAATGATATAATTGAATATGTTTCCAAACATTCTGGGATACAGAAAGTGTTGCTTTCATGCCACAGTCTTATTAAGAATGGTACTGCCGTGGAATCACTAAAACGAATCACCTTTAAACTAGGTGTTCCCGAATCCTGGTTCAACAGTATGCTCAAACCTGAGCTTTGGCCTGCTGGTGTGGCTGTTTGCCCTTTTCGGTTCCGCCAAAAACCGGTTCTTCGGAAATCGTAACCATTGAATCTAACGTGGGTATTCTTAGACCTATTGAGTTAAAATCTAAATATACGCTTTATTATCAAAATGTAAGTGGAATGCGTACGAAATCATCGCAATTATATAGTAATGTCATTTCACATGAATATGATATAATAGCTTTGACGGAGACGTGGTTGACAGAAAATGTTTCATCTAATGAGTTTTTCGATAATTATTATTATGTATATCGTAATGATCGTTGCTCTAACGCCACCGGGCTTGAAAGGGGTGGTGGTGTCCTAATTGCGGTTAGATCTGATCTATGTAGTAGACAAATTAATATTGATTATTATAACGGTGACGTGGAACAAATTTGTATATGCGTTACGTTTACTAGTAATAAAAAAATAATTTTTCTATTGTCCTATATTCCACCAAGTAGTGACATTGCTATGTATCAGAAGCATATAGATAATTTAAGTCGAGTTGTCAATAATGCTAATCCGTCTGATGAAATTATATATTTAGGCGATTTCAATTTAAGTAATATATCTTGGTCTAATGATTGTAATACTTTACCTTCAAATATTAAATCCGACATCGATATGCTAGTTGTTAGCACCTTATTTTCATACGGTCTGAAACAATATAGCTCTCAACCAAATAAGAATGGTAGGTTCTTAGATCTAGTTTTTGGATCTGCTGATTTAAAAATATCATGCCTTGAGTGTCCATTTCCAATTTTGGAAAATAGTTTTCACCATAGTGCTTTGGCTATAAATTTTGATTTTTATGATTTTTATAAAAAACCCGCCGAATCTACATTGGAATATAATTATTTCAAGGCCGATCGTGTGGCGATAAACGAGTTCTTCTTAGCTACTGATTGGACCTTTCTTAACTTCTCCGGAAACCCGGAGGCCTCCTATGAAATTTTTAGGAGGAGGCTTTTACTAGCCCTTTCGAGTTTCGTACCTCTAAAAAGTAAGGTCTTATGAATAGGCCACCCTGGTTTAATCTAAAACTAAATAATCTTAAAAATAGAAAAAATAAAGCTTTTAAAAAACATAGGAAGAGCTGTAAAGAAATTGATCGACTTAGCTATATAAGACTTAAAAAGCAATTCGATTGCCTTAATAAGTGTCTTTTTAAGCAATATATGCTTAAACTCGAATCAAAACTAAAGTCAAAGCCGTCCAGTTTCTGGTCGGTTATTAACTCCAAAAGAAAAACCAATGGCTTTCCAACGACCATGGAGTATGATGGCGAAGAGTCCAGTAATCCACAGGATGCCTGCAACTTATTTGCTAAATCATTCCAAAAAGTTTATTCAAAGTTTACCTCTTCACCTATCCTATATTTCACTCTGGGTACCAATGCCAAATTTCTAATTTCGTGTTACCGCAGATGATGTTCTTCTGTCAATCTCTAAATTGACAAGTAGTGCAAAATCAGATACTGAGGGGTTTTCTCCGATATTTTTCAAAATATGCGCAAACTCCATTGCAGAACCCTTAGCTCATCTCTTTCAAAATTGCTTGAACAGCGGAATTTTTTTGGACTCGTGGAAATTATGCTCCATAAATCCCATATTTAAGTCTGGTAACCGCAATGACATTTGCAACTACAGACCGATTGTTAAACAGAGTACTCTGGCAAAAATATTCGACCACGTACTTCAACGTAAATTGTTCGATTACGTAGGCAAGGCTATAGTGGAGTGTCAGCATGGATTTTTCCCAGGTAGGTCTACTTCCACAAATTTAGCTTTAGTTACTAATCAAATTGTGGGTGCTTTAGAGAACTCTGAGCAACTTGACGTCATATACACTGACTTCTCGAAAGCATTCGACAAGGTTGATCATACTATTCTAGTACGCAAGTTAGCCAAGTATGGAATCAATGGAAACTTGTTGAAATTCTTCACGAGTTTTCTATCGAACAGAAAGCTCTATGTGGCAATTGGAGCCGACAAGTCATCTCTACATATAAACGCCTGGTCAGGTATTCCGCAGGGTACCCATTGTGGCCCTCTATTATTCTTAATTTTCATAAATGATTTGCCCCAGCAATTCAAATTCGCAAAATGTTTGATGTTTGCGGACGATGTCAAACTATTTCTGACGATCCGTAATAGCTCTGACTGCACTAACTTGCAATCTGATCTGGACTCTTTTGCCGGTTGGTGCGCAGACAATAATTTATTTTTAAATACAAACAAATGCTGCGTTGTGTCTTATTCCAAAAAGACAACTGCGACATATTTTAACTACAAACTAAATGCTAAATCTCTTAATCGTTGTCAAGAGATTAAAGATTTGGGTGTCATTTTTGACTCCAAACTCTCTTTTTCCAGTCATATTGACTTCATTGTTGCAAAGTCCTTTGCAATGGTTGGGTTCATTAGACGAAACACCAGTGACTTTAAGGACCCTATGACGTTGAAGGCACTTTATATCTCCTTGGTCAGAAGTCGCCTTGAATATTGTTCAATAATATGGAATCCTTTTTATGAATCTAACTCCTATAAAATTGAAAGAGTTCAAAAAGTTTTTACGAAAATTGCTTTACGGATGCTTCACTGGCCAGACGGCCTCCCATCGTATACCAGCAGGCGCAAATTGCTTGGTCTTCAGGCTTTGCACGACAGAAGAACTTGTATCTCACTCATGCTTGCCTATAATGTAATAAACTTGAGCATAAATTGCTCCGATTTATCTAATTTGTTCATTCCATATATTCCACTGCGTGATCTTCGGCATAACAGATTATTATCGAAATAACTCATAAAACGAATTATGCTATGAATGAACCTATAACTAGGACTATACATCTAGCAAATCGATTCAGTAATGTTCTTAATTTTAATAACAGCTTATATAAGTTTAAGCTTGAATTGTTTTCTATTTTTAACTAGTCTGTAAGAAAGCATGTACTTTTAGACTGAATGAATTAAATAAATAAATAAATAATGCGAAACAAAGTCAAGTTCATGGCAACAAAAACTAATTTAAATGAAAAATGTATTTATCATGATCACGCATATCACTGTAGTCGAGTGTTGGCCAAGTTTTTTTATCTACTTTTATCTGAACAAGTAATCTGACAAAATAGGCATCATATAATAAATATAAATATAATGGCAACGCTTACCTATGAGAAACGAGTGCAAATTAAAGTAGTAAATAATGGTATGACCGAGAGCTTACGGAGTTAAACAAATTAAAATATGAGCTTTACAAAATAGCACAGAGTACAAATGAGTGGGATAGTTATAGTTATACAAAACGTGAATATAAAAAACTTGTAGAAATAAAAAAGAAACAATACATGGAAAATAAAATAGCGCTTAATTGCAACAATCACAGACTATTGTGGAAATGTCTTAAAGCCCAAGTAAAACGTATAGTAATAAATAGTACAGCCATTGAAGGAGATCCCGATATCGCGGCCCAATTGAATCAGTTCTTTGTCGAGAGCATCACAACAATATGTAATACCATTGAACAAGCTACAACAGAGGAAATTAGGGGAAGTGTTTTTGAACTGAAGCAAATAAATGTGGAACAGCTCTTGCGAACAGCAGCTAACTTAAAAAATAAGTATGATAAGTATAAGGAGAAAAAAAAACTGTATCAGAAGGTGAATATAAAGACAGTATGGAATATTTGGGATACGCTTATACATGTATTGTCAATGAGAGCTTTATAGAAGGTGTAGTCCCATGCTGGAAAACATCGACAGTGTTACCAGTTGAAAAAGTTAAAGGGACTGAAAAACCAGAGGAAATACGGCCTATTAATACGTTGCCTAGTGACGAAAAGATTTTAGAGAAAATCGTAAAAGACCAGCTTCTCGATTACCTGAATAAAAATGAAATTATCATATGTGAACAATCAGAGAACCAAACACTCTTGTGAAACCGCTCTAAACCTGGTTATAGCAGAATGGAAAGAAAGCCTGTCAAACAAGTTAGTAACAGTGTCCGTCTTCCTGGCCCTAAAAAGGGCATTTGAAACCATCGATAGAGTAATCCTACTGAGGAAACTGCATACCATTGGGGTACGTAATACAGCACTGCGGTGGTTTAAAAGCTACCTTACTGGAACAGAAAACCATAATTAGAAGCGCATCGTCGCCGGAAGTTGATGTTGACATAGGTCTCCCACAAGGATCTGTTCTTGCTGCAATATTATTCATTGTATATATAAACGATACGACTCTTCGCGGATGATGCATTATATAGTATAACTGGTTGTGTCAAAATAAGCTTAAAATAAATATTGAAAAAACGAAATGGATGATCATGAGAAGAAAGAATGCAGAAGAGAATAGGTTAGGTTAGGTTGAACTGGCCGATCCATGAGGACCTCACATAGACTGAATGAGTCCGTAGTGTTACCAGAAGTTTGTTTTAACGAACAAACTGAAAAACCCTATCAAAAACCAGGACCTTTGTTATAAAATAACTCCGTCCTCTTGGCAAATACTAGAAGCTTCCTAGGACTTAAGCCACTTGCTGCTTCTAGATCTGACAGCTGTATCACTCCTAATAGCTGCAGTATTAGCCTGGCAAGTGCAGGGCACGAGCATAGAACGTGCTCGATCGTTTCCTCCTCCAACCCGCACTTCCTATATATGCTATCACTGCCCAAGCCTAATTTAAAGGGATGTGACGCCAGAAGGCAGTGTCCAGTCAGAATACCCGTCATGAGTCTACAGTCCTCTCTTTTTAATGATAGAAGCAACAGAAGAGAATAACATACCCTTGAAATAGCAAATAGTACCATACAAAAAGTCAAAGAAATCAAATACCTAGGAATCATAACACAGCCCGACAAAATTAAGAAAATGTTTGCTTCTTTGAATTTATCAACTGATTCTAGTTAATTTGGGAGCGCTGAATTCAAATCTGTAATCAGTTTGTCTCTATCAGCTCTAGTTTTCATGATATAGCTTTTTTATACTCTCCACTTAACTTATGACCTGAAAAAAAAATTTGGCCAAAAAAAATTTTTACCTTAAAATTTTTTTTTAATTCAAATATTTTTTTCGTTTCATAAGCATATTTTACCTTCCAGTCAATTTATAGGTATCAAACCGGTTCGCTTAAGATATGCTTTTTTGATGAATTCGGTTAATTTAACTTAGTAACTCATTTACTGGATGGTATATAAAATTCGGTACAAGCAGTCTCCGAAAATATTATTGTTACGAATATTAGCAAAACTAGGGAGTGCTGCCGTCTCTAAGCCGATGCTAAGCAGTGACGTGAATGCACATCAATAATTCAATCATTATGTATCTACATAAACGAAACAATAACTGCGTCTACATATATGTACCATGTACGAGCAGCGGAGAGTCAATGCACTAACACATGCATATATCTGAGATACTCCTATAAGTATGCAATGAGAAAAACTATAAAATTGTGCAATTGTAGTTACAGCTGAGAAGTTTGAGAGCTACTGGACTAGTAGATTCTGGAAGCGCCTAGAAGATGCGAAGGTTGAAATCAAAGAGTATAAAAGGCGACAATTGTAGAGGCGCTGGAATTCAGTTTGATTTGAGTTGTCAAGCAGTTACGACTAAGACGATATCTAGCGAGCAATAGCAGTATTATTTTGAAAGTCAGTTTCATTTAAGCTATCAGTTTGGTTATTAAGCTATTCGTTGCACAGTTGGAGTGTTATTGTGAAGTATTTTAATACAGGCCATTTTTCCATTATTCAATATTGGAGTTATTTATTCAACAGTTTAGCGATACGAACCTGGCAAAAGGGCAAATAAGAGATTTGCAGAAAATTCGTTACATTATTTTTTGTGTAGTTGCTAGCTGATTAACGGGAAATTTTATTTGTATAATATTAGCTGTGTAGCCATTACTTTTGTGACCAAAACTAGTAAACTGTCAAAATTAACAAATACGCTCTCAGTGCGAGAGCAACCCCAAAAGGTGGCGGGATTGCCTTCTTCTGACTAAACCTGCAACTCTCTGACTGGAGAGAGCTCAATTTACTCTCTTTTTCTGCTCTCATCAGTCAGAAAAGTGGCGTACGGGATCACCTGGCTGTAATTTCCTGTAGTCCGTGACTGTTTCTGACTGTCAAATTGGTGTAAGGATCACCCTATTATTGAGAACGTTATTTTTTTCTTGAAATTGCGCTTCCAATTGCATATCGGAAGTTAGTTGCTTGTAAGAAGTGGTTTATTGCAGTTGGCAAAGTTTATTAAAAAGTGTTGATCTAATAGAAATGACTTCCAATAGAAGACGGTGTAAAAATTAAGCTGACACATTTTGTTAACATTTGTGGAGAATACACCTTTAAAGAAAACATAAGACCTATTTCGGAATATTGTAAAAAATCGTATTTAGATTACTTTGGAGTAGATCTTGGTGACCAAGATAAAATTATGGTTTATAGGTCCATTATAGAACCTCATTTCATATAGTCTGGCCCTAACGATATTATTCATGTTAGCCGACTCGAACATTGCAAGCTACAGGTGAAGCAAAAAAAGCAATGCTGGTTATTCTTAGAAAACGATATCCTCCCCAATACATGAAATGCTGGAAGTTTAAGTGCTGAGTGTAAAGCAATCATTGTATACTACACTCTAAATTCATATCACAATTCATGAAAACTAGGCGAACGCTGCCGAAATATTTCAGACCGTGAGTAATCCATACAACACGAGTGTCAGTGATTACCACAAAGAACAGAAATAACTTTCGTCTGCCAGCTGTTCGATCAGAATTCTACAGAGACAATATATACTACGAAGGGATTGAGTAGAATACACGATCTACCATTGAAATAAAACAATGTCCAAATATCAATAAATTTAAGAAATTATTATATATGTAACTATTGCAAGCACTACCATTTAGATAATGATCTCATACATACATGTACCTAATTTAGGTCTACAGACCGTAAATATAAATAAATTAATTAATAAAAAAATAAATCATAAATGATCATCATTAATTGCGCTTAACCGCCCATGCGATATTGCCGTTTCGTAACAATTCACGCCAGCTATCCCTGTTTCGCGATAACTAACGCCAATTGGGAGCACCAAGGGAGGTCAAGTCTTCCCCACCTGCCTCTCTCAACTCACTGGAGGTCGCCCCTTCATATATTTCCAAACTGCGGTGTCGACTGCTCTACCCAAAGAAGTCTTTGGGTTTTTATCGCTGCACATCGTCATATCTGCGTAAAGCTCATACAGCTCATCATTATGCCTCCTGCGATAGTCGCCGTCGGCATCACGGACAGGACCATAAATCTTCCAGAGACCTTTTTCTCGCGAACACTCCAAGAGCATCTCTTTCTTACTCTCGACAACGTCACTGATTCCGGCTATACCTCAGGCAGACTAATGAGCGACTTGTAGTGGTGATTTTTGTTCGTTGTTGTTGTAGCATTTTCTCCCCCATCCAATATGCGTGACTATTCACGAATTGTCACTCAATATCGTCTAATGGTAGTCCAAGGAACTTACATTTTGAACAGGAGTGGACCAGGAGAGAGGGTGCTAGAGGCGGTGTTCCATATTGCAATTGAAAAGATGGTTTGTGTCATGTGGGGACAAGTTGCAAGCAAGACATATATTATGTATATCGGGGTTGATTCTGGATAGATAGAATTTAACCTGTTACAAGTTCCAGAGCGAAGTCAGCTATAGTGGCGTCTCCAGGAGATTACTTTCCTCTTTTTGCGAGTTCAGGGTATTTAACTTAAAGAACGGAGTTCGCAGGGCAAATCCTGTCATAGTGGTCCGACGACTTTTTGTGAATATCACTGAGGACCTTTTTTGTCGTTGTTGTTTTTCAACAGGGGTGGACTATAAGAGAAAGGGGTTTAGAGGCGTTGGTTCCACATTACAATTGAAGAGATGGTTTGTGTCATGTGGGGACACATTGCAGCGGGGCATACATTTTGTATGTCGGGGTTGATTCTGGATAGGTAAGAGTTTAACCTGTTACCTTTTGTGTTCTTCTTCTACATACCAAACCGCTGAGTTCTCTCAGGTGCTGTATTTCCTCATACATGCATTGCGGAGTATGACTTAGTAGGCATCCCGTCGTCACATATTTGATGTACCCGTTAGGATCTCCAGGTTTCTGGTCTTTAACAGCAACTGTGTTGTCGGCATCATGTCTCTTCCTAATGGTGAAGGACTGTTGTTGTATTTGTTGTAGCAGCGCTTCAAGCCCCATCCATAGGTGCGCCCGATCACAAATTGTCATCAATATCCTCTAACGGGAGAGTCCAAGGAACGTGCTGTTTCAACAGGGTGGACCATATGAGAGGGGTGTTAGAGGCGTTGGTTCCCACATTACAATTAAATGATGGTTGTGTCATGTGGGACACATTGCAAGCGGGGCAT
>JARSSU010005236.1:0-23469 GCA_029619165.1 Eurosta solidaginis | reverse complement strand
GGTCATTTCCTGAATGATTGACTCACAACTTCCGCTTCGCCAGTGGAACACTACGTGGAGCTTGTCAGGATCGGCCTCGCATCTCAGTGTCAATGTGATGTTTCACAACGTTGGTGCGGCCTGGTTTAGAATCATCCGCGGTTCAAATATGTTCGTCGTACTTTAGGAGCAGTTGTTTAACCTTACTCTGATATGCTTCTCTAGCCCATGCGTCCATGCCGTGATGTCATTGAAAGATCAGTATTACTAGCTGAAACGTGTTCCTGGAGCTGTTCACAGTTACATAACTACTTCAGCCTCTTGGCATCATCCCAGAAGCCCTTTAGTCAGTGTTTTTTGATTTGTGTGAGTGTGACTTGGACACGCATTGGTACTCTACCGGAATACGTCCATCTTGTTTTGTCCATAGCAGGGTTTTTCCTTACATACAAGTATGTTTAGTGCTGTTTGTTTGCTGCTTCGACGATTCACAATTTGTTGTCCACAATCTCCATCAACCTTTGCCACGATGACTGCTTCGGATTTTGGTGGTATTTGCTGACTTTCTTCAACCAGCACCGTTTACCTGCTGTAGCCTCTGTCGTAGCCGAAAATTAGTGTACATCCATGTCTTTTATATCGCATCGTCTTGCTTCGCATGTCGATCTTGATGCCTGGTCGATTAAGAAGTCCACTCCATTATGATTTCAACAACAATTTCTGCCACTATAAATTGTGTATCATCGTTACGTTCCCAATTGCGACTCACATCTACTTCTCAATTACACTGGGTCGCTCCTCTCCCGTGGCTGTACGTAATCTTGCTCCAAAGCAATGGTCTTATCTTTTGTTGACAAATCCGCTCGAATGAGTGGAATGAGATGCACCAGTATCTCCAGCTCAGTAACGTTCCTTTCCGTCCACATGTCCTCCAACATTAAGATTGCTCGATCTTCTTCCAATCTGCGAGATAAGATTATGGGGCATTCAATGCGGGAGCCAGCTGTCGCCCTTGCGGCTGACTCGAGTTAGTTAACGATTGAGTAATCTTGGAGATTTGCTCATCACCTTCTGCTCTGAGTTTACCGTACCACCCACATGGTGTGGAGCTATTGGACCGCTGCGGCAAAATTCGTGCAATATGACCTGGGATGCCGCACTTGAAAACATTTAATAACTCCGGATTTTTCTGTTTGTGATCCCTTCAGTGCTTTCCAAAAATTGTGTCTACCCAATTTGGCTTTCCACTTCACACGATTTGCTTTGTATGCTGGTTTACTCAATAGTGAGGCGTTTCCTGAGCCAATGCATGTGATACCGTTTCACCAATGTCAGCTTTGGGTTTGCGTATGTAGCTCGCTCTTCGTTTCCACGTCCCGTATGCCATTTATAAACTCTGGATTTTACCTCTCGGTGTATCACGGGTGCGTCCGCAGTTGCGAAATGAGCCAACTTTCAAATCCGAGGCAAACTCCTGCAAGTCTCATTCGCTCTTTGGTGACGGTTTTGCAACTCAATTGGATATCTGTTTCCTATGCTCGCTCCATAACGTCCTCGACAGCGGTCATCAATGCTCATAGTTGTTTCGCGCTCTCCTTCGAAAGGCGAATCGTCTGTAGGATTCGGCTACTGGCCCTTCGCAATGCCACGAGCAGAGCTGCAACTTTCTCATTCATATTCCAGTTGTTCGCTGCCGAAGTCTTCTAAAATTGAGCTTAATACCTGTGAATGGAACCGAACCATCAAACGTTGGGGATTTTACCTTCAGAGTAGACGTTGAAGTGATTGACGGTTCCAGTGTAACTCTGAATCCGATCTTTGAAAGCATCCATCTCGGCCTCCACTTTATTTTGTCGTTCACTGACAGCCTCCAGCTGCGATGAGAATTTTGTTTCCTGTGCCTCCAGCTTTGTTGGAGACGTTCATTCTGTGCTTCGAGTCTGTAAATGTTATGCGTGCCTCTTGCTCTTTTAATTGTTCTGCAATTTGTGACGCCATGTGTGTTTTGATGTTCTCCAATTGTGATGCTATATAATGTCTCTGTACGTCGAGCGGTGTTTCATCCTGGATGTTATTCGTGCCTCTTGGGATTCCTCTGTGATGACATATACGTTTTTCTGTATTTGTCTTCCAGTTGTGACGACATGTTGGTGGATATTTGTGATAACATTTCGGACATTTGTGCCGATATTGCAGCTAATATCATGTGCAGGTCTGTGTCGCCATGTCTGCGGTGTTTCTTCTTCCATTTTTGTATTTCCTCGCCATCAAGATGGAAGTCATACTTGTCGCACAATGACATCGCTTCTGCTCATTGCCTCCTCGTAGCGTGCCTGAAGTTCAAGTTTAACGCCGCTGTGTATTCAATCCACGGCTCTCTCAACTCCTCTTTAGTTGCTGGATCTTCAATCACTGAACTTTGCATGTCCTTGTTGTCTCGCGAATTTATTCAACAATTCCTCTTCTGACACCAATGGTAACGAATTTGCTGCAAATCCTCTTATTTGCCCTTTTGCTATGTTCGTATCGCTAAACTGTTGAATAAATAACTCGAATATTGAATAATGGAAAAATGGCCTTTATTAAGTACTTCACAATAACACTTATACTTTGCAATTAGGTGGCTTAATACCAAACTGATAGCTGACTTTCAAAATAATACTGCTATTGCTCGCTAGATATCGTCTTAATCGAAACTGCTTGACAACTCAAACAAACTGAATTACAGCGCCTCTACATCTGTCGCCTTTATACTCTTTGATTTTAACATTCGCATCTTCTAGTCGCTCGAGAATCTACTAGTCCAGCAGCTCTCAAACTTCTCAGCTGTAACTACAATTGCACAATTTTATACATCTTCTAGGCGCTTCCAGAATCTACTAGTCCAGTAGCTCTCAAACTTCTCAGCTGTAACTACAATTGCAAAATTTTATAGTTTTTCCTCATTGCATACTTATAGGAGTAACTCAGATATATGCATGTTTATTTATTCGTTTATGTAGATACATAATGATTGAATTATTGATGTGAATGTTTGTAGTTTACAGTCTCTCTCGCACACATAGGCGTATAAGTAAATGCATCTGTGTGTGGACATCTCTCTATCGGCTGCCTTATATATGTGTATACATGCTTTGATTATTTGTTGACGTAATATCGCTGTCATGGCCTAGCAGGCGCCTAGTGCTGGTATAGCTATGTGTTATCGCAGGCTGGCAACTTGTATATCACTGCTAATTTGCATCATATCCGCATCTTATGGAAGTTTGAATTTTAGAATTTTTCAAATCGTCTACCTCTATGACCAAGACCGTCATTTAATTTTGATCGTTGCAATTTTAATGCTTTGATGCAGAGTTGAACAACATGATTGGGACTCCGCGTTTAAAAATAAAGAAGAAATGCAACCTGCATTCAGTAGCCTTAAGAGCTCTCTGGCAGCTTTGTGTCATAAATATATCCCTGCTATTAATGAGTAAATTATATAAGTTTCTTGGTACTTACGCGACAGAGCTTAAGCATCTGAAAAATTTGAGACTAAGTTTTCAAAAAGTACAAAGCCACAAAAAGAGAGCCAACTTTTTGAGTTGCATGCCTATTACAATAAAAAATTAATGATTTGAATAAACTTTTATATGACAATTATATAATAACTTGAGAAAAAATTAAGAATATCCTAAAAGTTCTGGCTTAGGTTAAATCGGAAAAAATGTATCGAGTATTCCCAAACAGTGTACAACAACAATGTCTCAGCCTCATCGATCAGTGAGGCTGCCATCTATTTGCGAACTTCTTTCATCGAACTTTGTATCAGATGAGGACTTGACTGTAAACGACCTAGATGCGTTACGTGTTAGCCTCAACGATAAACCGTGTTCTTCTATTGATTTTGGATCTTTGGTATTATCTGAAGTGGATGTCATCGAGGTTAAAGAGTGTCCAAGACTCTTCACATACCGATGTGACGGGCTCCATGAAACTTTGAAAAATTGTACACCTCGATGATAAAACCTCTCATGCTTATTTTAATCATGTCCCTAGCTTCAGGGGTTTTCATTGATGATGGAAAAGCACTTCTATTCCCCTATTTAAAAAGTGGAAATCAAAAGATATTTTAAATTTATAGGCCTATATCCAAGTTGTCGTCTGTTGCCAAGCTATTTGAATGCATGTAACAAGAGACTTTATTTTCATGTGAAACATATAATGTGCGCAAATCAGCATGGATTTGTGGCAGCACGCTCGACAGTTCAATCTTTCAGTCTTTACTGAGGATTGCCATTCGTGCTTTCGTAAATGGTCTTCAGCTTGATACTATTTATACTGATTTTTCTAAGGCGTTGACAAAAATTTCTCACGTAATCCTCATTGAGAAACTTGCATTACTGGGTTTTCATTCCAGTACCTAAAATGGAATAAAATCTATTTACATAAAAAGGAGGTTGCATGTAGCTATAGATGGGGCATTCTCGGAGCAATCATTGCTACATCTGGGTACCTCAAGGTAGCATATTAGGTCCTTTTATTATTCATCTTGTCTCCTTTTCTTCCCCCATTTTTTTTTTTATTAATGATTTTTCTTTTGTTTTAACTCGTCTAGATTTCTCTTATTATGCCGATGATCTTAAAAATATTTCTGAAATAAGTGACTCGGGGATTCCTCGGCGCTCCAAGTGAACTTAATAAATTTTTAGATATTGCGCTTGAACAGGCTTTATAAAAATTAAAAAGGTTTAAAAGTAACTTACTCTAAAAGTCAAGCTTTGGATACTTGCTACTGGTGCGGACTCGGCCTTTCTGAGGTTAATGAAATTAAAGATCTGGCGTGTCATTTGGATAGCAAAAACTAAATTTTACTACTCATTTAAACTAATAATTACAAAATCTTTTGGAAACAACTTGCCTTGTGAACGCCACTCTTCTAATTCTTCAGACCCATAACCTATAAGCTTGTGTACTCGGCTTTTGTCCGTTCTAAAAGGAATACGCAGCTGTCATTTGGAGACCATACCATTCAGTCCACAGAATCGTGTCGGAGAAAGTCCAACCCGTAAGTGCTTGGTCGTTTGCCTTTACGCTCATTAACTTTACTGAACCGATTCGTCGTACGTGCTCGTGTCGATTAATTAGTTGGTAGACGGTATCCGATAGGAGAACGCTAGTACGGTTACATTTATATGATCTTGTTCGTTCTGGCAGGATAGATGTCTTCCTCTACTCAGCTAGTTAACTTAATGTGCCCTGCAAGAAAATTACGAAATTTTGTTGTTTTGTGTTGGATTTAACAGAACAATCTATGTGCTAAACGCTCCCCCCCTTCCCCTTTCCCCCCCCCCCCCCCCCACCACACTTGAATAGAATTATGTCTGATTTACAACGAATTTCCAAATTTTTGGATTTAGTTTTACGTATACCAAATTCGGTATACAGTTCAAACTAAAAACCTATTTTTTAAGTAATACTTAATTTACATTCGTTGTTACTATATTCTTAAGTGTCTGCTGTATAATAGAATACAAGTAAATAAATAATAAATAAATAAATAACTAAATAAATTAAATCCGTAACAAATATGTACATAGGTTTGTATGTAACCGCTTAAAATAACAAAATAAAGATATTAAGGCAAATTACAATAAAAAAATTTAATAAACTAAAATTAATAAATAAAATGATATAATAAAGTAAACAAATTACGTGAAATAGAATAAGGTTATTAAAATAAATAAAAATGTTCCTCTAATCCCGTACAAGTACGCATGTATCTACATATGGATGATTCCATTTTCCGCTTTACATACATATGTACACCCATATTCACTCGCCGAGTTACGAGGGCGTTACACTACTTACATTACTTTTCATATACATAACATAGATGCGCTCAACGCAATTTAAGGCCGCGGCACAATGAAATTTTTCATATACATAGATGCGTTTAATAGCGTTTTCTTTTCTGAAATAAATTGTTGCCTAAGTAAATAGTAAAGCCTTATAGAGTTACTCCCTACCCAGAAATGTCAACATTTATAGGCATGCTAGAGATATACGCGCCGATAAACGCCGCCGCCGCCGCCGAATGTCAAAAATACCGGCGCGCGGCGGCGTCGTGCGCACGGCGCGTTACTATATTTTTTCTCGTTTAAGACGGTTTAGGCCATTTATTGTTCATGTCGAAAATTGTCGGATATGGTCGAAAGTGGTTATCAACGGATGCGCATCACTGCCAGTTATAAGAAACTAATGCGAAATTTAACCCTTTATAACAATCAAAAGTTATTAAATAACAGGCGCTTCGATGTCAGCTTAACACGGACGCATCACCCCAATTCAGCAAGTTATAAAACAGAACACTAAAAGATAAGTTATATATAAATTTATATGCTCACTTGCATTTTTGAAAAAATAATAATGAACAATAATTCAAATAAAATGACCCAAGGCGAACATGTTTTTAAATTGTCCTCAAGAATAAGCGAAATCAGTGATGCAAAATCCTTTGGTAGGTTCTAGGGGCATAAAACACTCCTTTGAAATTATTCTTACCTCATACTTCAGTGAGGATATATGTACTTATGAGAAGGGTTTGAAAATCACTAAGTCTTGCATTCAAACATCTGTTGTTTATTTGCGAAACTATACAATAGCGTCTGAAATGTAAATTTTGATTTTCACACTCATCCTTCAACACCCAAGTCTCCCGGTTTGACATTTCCTAAAGTTGGCGGCCCTATCCAAAACTAGTCCCTTGGAGTGAATCACATGATTATAGCCTATCAAAGAAGTTTAAATATCACCTACACGTTACGGCTCCTTTTACAAATGTGAATACGTAGGCACATATATCTACCAGGTGAGGCTTTGTCCTTCGCAAGAACACTCAAAGTGGTGAAGCAAAAGCTTTCCCAAGACAGTGGAACTAATGACAGTGTGTGATACTGCTCTATAACGTACGAGTGGACAGCCGAACTTGTCTGAAAACTGAAGCTAAGCGGCTCATCCATAATGAGCTCCTATATCGTAAGGCAGGGAGAACAGTAGTATCAACTTTCAACTTAAAATGCCGCTCGACTTTCATTCTAAATTTAATTTAACGAAGGACTATTGAAATCAATGTTGTGAACACAAAACGTCTGCAATCTTGGTCTACGTTTTAAAAATTTTATCCAGGGTCTTGTAAAATTTTAATTTAAAAAATGCGCCGAGAGGATTATACGATTTCACCCATGTCGCAATGACATCCACTTAGACTGCTTATAATTCGAGGATGGCATCTTTGGCCGAAAAGTCACTCCCTAACGTTTCAAGGTGTTTTCTCTGGTGTAGCTCGGCAGCATAGCGCGACAAAAGCATCCGTTGGAAAGTCTTCGGAGCTACACCTAGAGCTTCTAGGAAGTGACGTCGACGAAGGTATGAGTTCGAAGTCGCAGTCCTATACTTCCTGACTGGCATATGGTGTGAGGCTCAGGAGGCGTGGTAGCGACTGGTGGTGAGGGATTCCTACTGTTCGCACATCGGGAATTAAAAATAAAAAAAATAAATGTAAGGCGCGTATAACCTCCGAAGAGATCTAAGGCCGAGCTTCTCTTCCAATTTGCGTCGTGCTCCTCTTGATTTTCCCTACAAATTGGCCGGACGGGACCTACATGTTTTTATGCCGACTCCGAACGGCATCTGCAAAGCAGATGAGTTTTCACTGAGAGCTTTTCATGGCAGAAATACACCCGGAGTGCTGCCAAACACTGCCGAGGGGCGACCCGCTTAGAAAATTTCTTCTAATTGAAAATCTTATTTCTAAAATTTTGATGTTGCTTTGCCCGGGAGTTGAACCCAGGGCATACGGTGTGATAGGCGGAGCACGCTACCATCACACCACGGTGGCCGCCGTCGGGAATTGTAGCTCTTAAAAACAGCCGAAAAAACTGGAGGCGCCCCTGTGCCACGAGAGTCATGAGTATTAATAGACCATTAATAGCCACCCCTAAGTCGCTTTATGCGTGACCGCCAAGGAGCGACAAATGATTTAAAGAAATGTGTTCGCGACGATTTTTTAGGAGTTAACCCTAGGTGAAACTACGCTTTGCACGAGATATACAGGCAAAAGTGTGACTATTTTATGTATCTCTATTTCTTTTCAGCAGACGCAGCAGCACCAATTCCAAAGACCGGGGTTAGGTTCGAAGCCTCTCTGGAGAAAGCGAACGAGGGGCAATCCCTTCGCAAGGAGCTACTCCTGAAAATGATTGAATGGTTTGCGAGATTTTGATGCAAAACCCCCGGATATTTCCGAAATGGCCAACACGTTGATTTCTTAAATACATATAAAACAAAACCTTCCTAAATATTATTTTTTTAAATAGAAAAATCAGCTTTTAAAGTAAGACACACCGGCGTAAACCTCTAGTGCATGCATAGAATATAAATTGCTACCCCGTGTATTAGCTGATTTTTACAAGCGCGCGCTGTCAATGATAAAAAAAATTTCATTAGCAATTATTTCCTTCTTTTTAATTTTCTTCGTCTAAAAATATGTGAAATTACGAAAATAAATGTCCCGATCAGAGTTGCACTGCCACACCGCCATTTTATGCGGGGTAAATGTGTAACACTTTTGCGTTGCGAGCATGCAACAATTTTCACAGAAGAAACGAAAATACCCCGTAAAGCCGTTACCTATTTTTTAGAACAGAACAAAATATATTTACAACCCTTGCGCGGCGTACAAAAAGCGTAACACTTTGGCCAGAAAAGAAAACGCTAAAACACAAGTTAATGCATAACAGTAAAATCGCCACAATCAACCGAGAAGTTGCGTTTATAAATATGAAGGAACTTCAGACTTGACAATTGAATTGTATTTCGCATGCCCATTCACATACAAAATTTCGCGAAAGCACTGTTATAAATATTCCCTAGTTAACGAAAAATACGTGCTAACATATTGTAACGAATTTTAGGAAATTCCGCTCATTTGAAACCTTCTGCTAACGTTCGAATCGCTGAACTGTTGAATAAATCACTCCAATATTCCGTATTGCAAAATGGTCTTTATTATACTACTTTTTGGACTAGTACAATTATACTTCACTTCGCAACTGATAGCGTGTTTAAATCAAACTGATTGCTGATTACTCAGCTTGCACTGCTTTTTATACTCTCCGTTGCTTCGTTCGCATATTTCTCATAAGGTCTAGATGTTTCTCATTCTAGAACTTTTGTATCTGCTGCTTGGTTACCATCTATATGCGTGTGTATGTGTGAGTAACTACTTCGGCTGATGACTACATCTGTGTGTGTGAGATAGTTTCTTCGTCGCCTTCTACATAAATGTTGTTACCTTTAATGCGTACACGTACATAAGAGTGGCTG
Organism: Eurosta solidaginis; assembly: GCA_029619165.1. Taxonomy (NCBI): domain Eukaryota; kingdom Metazoa; phylum Arthropoda; class Insecta; order Diptera; family Tephritidae; genus Eurosta; species Eurosta solidaginis. The sequence goes on along the minus strand of JARSSU010005236.1, from coordinate 14,121 downwards.
CTTCATTTTTTTGTTGGTGCGTGATTATTTACTAACAGCCTAGTGATGCTAATTTTCGTCACACTGCCCTCCACCTAACTCTGATCGTCCCCGATCAGACAAATCTCTCGATCCAACCGCTGCTAGCCTCTCCAAATGAACCACCCTTCTATTTGGTGGTTTCCTAATTGTTTGTATGCGGTAGATGACATCACTGATCCTGTTACACAACTTTGTACGGTCCTTCCCAGCTATATTGAAATTTTGAATAAACAACTTTCCGCTGGCGAGGTTTGTATAACATTACCAAATCTCCCTCCAGAAAACCTTCCGAATTGTTGTTCTTGTCGTACCTGTGTTTCATCTTACTCTTCATTATCATGGTTCGTTCCCTCACACTCTGTTGTTTGGGCAATGAACTACTTCGTAGGGCTTGATCTTGACGGATTGGCTTTGCAAAATCAGTATCGTTTTGACGTTTCACAACAGTAGTGCGCGCTGGCTTGAACCATCCTTGCATTCTTTCTGGGAAATTCTTGATGCGGGCTTACTCAAAAGCGATGCTGTTTCCTGAATCAGAGCATGTGATACCGTTTCAACAAATGTTTGCTGTGGGCTTGCGTATGTAGCTCGCTTCGTTTCGTACGTCCCATATTCCCTTTATAAAACTCTGAATATTTTCCCTTTCAGTGTATTCCACGAGTGCGGTCCGCATTTGCCCAAATGAGCCCAACTTTTCGACATCCGACGCAAACTCCTGTAAAGTCCCATTCGGTTTTTGGTAACGGTTTTGCAACTCAATTTGGTATATCCGTTTGCTGTGTTCGCTTCCGTATTGCCTCTCTATAGCGCTCATCAATGTTGTTTGTGTTTATCTGTTTGCTGTGTTCGCTTCCGTATCGCTCTCTCTATAGCGCTCATCAATGTTCATAGCTGTTCCGTTCTTTTTGTACTCTGGAATGTCTGCAAATCTCAGCAGCTGTGCTGGCTGACATTTTCTTTTAAGCGCCACGAAAAGAAAACAGTGCACAGAGCCATTTTGCAGCACAACTTTATTCAACAAGAAAATTTTATCTTCAGCATAATTTCCCAGTGTGCTGCAATGTATAGCTTTTATGTTGACCGGTCCTTCTCAAATTGAAGACTTAAATACCGGGGAAGGAGGAGCAGAAAGAGGATCCGCTTACAAAGATGGAGAGTGTTTTAGTTTCTTTTACACCTTATGATTGCACGATCTGAATAGGTGGGGAGATTTAGTTTTACGATTTTAGTTTTAGTTTTTGAACTTTGATTTGCAATGCAAACAAATCCTGTATGTATTACCCGACCCCACAACAGACACTCTCAATGTTTGTCCAATCTACGGCATTCGATTTTGTCCTCGAGTCTGTAGAAGTGTTTTGTATATCTGTGCAAGTCCAAGAATGTATTTTACACGACGACAGATGACACACTATTTTTGCTTACACAGATACGCGAATTATATTTAAGAGTATATTTTAGTTATCTACATTACAGAATTTGTATATAAACCCTTAACAAGCAGTGTTTCTGCACAGCAGCTCTAGCTTCGGTCTTGTGTTCTGCTGAGGATATATATGCGGGCCCTCCCATCTTGTTGTGCCTTCAAACGACGACCATCCATTTCTGAACATGCGTTTTTGGAGATTTTTTGTGTTGGGTGAAATGGTTCGCCGTTTCGTGAAATGTATTGCTCGTTCTGTACGCAATGCTGATGCCTTCCAATATATGGTGTTATACGTAAGCAGACTCTTTGACTCCTGCTGAGATGCCTTCGTCGATCTTTTGCGCAGATATTGCAGCCAATATCAGCAATACAGTTCAAAAGCCTCTGCCCATACTGATCACCTGTCTGCGATGTTTCGTTCCATTTTTGTTGTTGTCTTGTGCGCTGTCAGGATGAAGAACGTACTCTTCAACATGATTCCTTCAAATACCATAGCTACCTGAGTCGTGGTGTAGCTCGGATTTATTGCAAGTGTGTATTCAATCCAACGGGCTTCCATCTGCTTTTTATTGCTGAAAATTTCAATTCTCACTCAACTTTGCCATGTCCTCGTTGTGCTCTGCAAACTTTGGAATTTATTCAACAATTCCTTTTCTGACACCCAATTTGGGAAATTCCGCTTGTTTGAAACCTTCTGCTAACGCTCGTGCAACGCTAAATATGCTGCTTCATGTTTTTGATGTTGCGTAATGATTTACTAAACAGCTTAGTGATGCTAATATTCCTTTACAATATTTTTTGTCCGTATTCATATGTTGTATTGCAGTTTTAAATTGCGAAAAATGTTAGAAAAGTTACCAACGAGTGGGGAAAATAATTTCCACTTGCAAAGTGGTGCCAGTCAAAGCAATCGTCAAATCTTCTTCTTATGCTTTGCCTAAAACAAAAGTTGCAAGTTTGCTACGTTTTCAGATGGCGCCAGTGGTCGTATAATACTACTGGTATACATTAACATACGCGCAATCTGCTCATAATGCATAAAATTGAGTTAAGAACGCAACCTGACGGGGCTTTTATGCATGATGCTAGATTGCACCTTCTTTATGAAGGACGGCAGAACCGACGCGACACTAGCGCCATCTGACATAGCGACCCACGACTTTTCCCACTCTTGGTACTTTTTCCAACGTTTTTCACCATTTAAAACTGCATTTTAACAAAAGGTTAGGAAGGCAATATATGTTACCAAGTATTTTTCTTGTATGATGAGAATGATTATAACAGTACTTCGTTAAACTTTTATGTGAATATGCAAGAACGAAATTAAGTTTCTATGCTAAGTCCGAAGTTCTTTACAAATAGGTCTAAAATTCCCAGCTAAAACTGTCATAAAGCGGTGTTTGTTAGCAAAAAGGAATAACTGATTCTCACACGATAGGTAAACCTATAAGGTAAAAAACGCACATCATACTCCTTTTAATAACGCCTTATTTTAGGCTTACTTACGCTACGATAAGCCTTATCCCTAAGGTAAATAAAAATAAAAAAATAAACGCTGTCTAAATTTAAACTTAATAATTAAACCTAACTGCGTCAATAAATTTTGTAATATTTTAAGGAAACTGGATTCTTGTTTACTTGAAAAATTAGACGCCCCGATGAAATATTCATTAAGTCAGTCTACTTTTTATCGTTTTAAAATATCAATTAAAGATGTAAACTTTCAATTTCGCGCTGTTGAGGGATCTATTTCCAGTTTTTTGTCATACTGCTTTTCATATTGTAACGAATTTGGGGATATTCCTGAATAATTATGCAACTCTGCTAACGTTCGAATCGCTGAACTGTCGAATAAATAACTCCAATATTCAGTAATGCAAATGGTCTTTATTAGTATACTTTTGAGTAGTACTTCACAATTATACTTCACTTTACATCTAATAGCGTGTTAAATCAAACAGTTTTCTGATCCTCAGCTTGCGCTGCTTTTATTCTCTCATATATTTCTAGTTTATGCTTTTCTTCTAGCCATACGCGTGTGTATATGTGAGTAACTACTTCTTCTCTTAGCTGGCGGATACATATACATATTGTAACGAATTAGTACAATTCCGCTTATTTGCAACCTTTTGCTAACGTTCGAATCACTAAACTGTTGAATAATAACTCCAATATTCAATAATGCAAACTGGTCTTTATAAAAGTACTTCACAATAACACTTCTACTTCTCGACAGATAGTGTGCTTAAATCAAACTTACTGCCACGCCTCAGCTGGCGCTCTTTTATACTCTTCGATTTCCTCGTTCGCATACTTCTAGGCGTTTCTAGAATTTAACTTAGTTCTAGTTATAAAATTACTAGCTACAGATGCACGTTATAACTTCTAATATGCGCGTGTATATGTGAGTGATACTTGAACAAATTATTGCTTACTTTTGTGAGCATCTGAAATAAGTTATATGCATGTGTTTGTGCCTTTATCTCCGCTGCGTGTACGTACATATGTGTAGACATAATCATTGACTCGTTTATGTAGATACAAGCGACTGCTTGCTTTATTACTTAGTATCAGATTAGTGATGTGAATATCACTTAGTGTCACTAATATTCGTCACAATATGTATGTAAATATCTCTTCGTTGCCGTATGCATAAATGTGATGCTTGCTGTTTTTTGTTGTTGTGATTATTTTACTAACAGCATAGTGATGGTAATATTGCCACACTGCCCTCCAATTAAGTCTGATGGTACCGATCAGACACATTTTTCGATTTAAAACGCCGCCATCATTTTGTTTCGTGGTTTGCCATGGTATGTATACAGTAAACTACATCGTTGATCCGTTTTACAACTTTGTATGGGGCTTCCCAGTTACACTGAAACTTCAGGGGCAAGCCTTTCTTTCGTTGTGGGTTCTATAACAGCACCAAATCTCCTTCCCGAAAACCTTCCGGATTAATTATAATAATTTATCGTATCTGGCTTTCATCTTGTCACTCATAATCTTGGTTCGTTGTCTTGCAAGATCGTGTGATTTCCCTCATCTCTTCCTCAAAGACACAGTGGATTTCTGGCATTTCTCTCCGCATCGGCATTTATCCCAAACTTCAGCTATCAGTCGAAGGTCATTGCCAAAAATTACATTTTCGGGAGTTTGGCCCGTTGTATCATGCACTGTGGATCGGTAAGCCATATGAAGAATAATGATATGTGTGTATCCCACTCTTTATGGAACTGTCTACTACTTTCGTTATGTGCTCCTCCAAGGTTCTATTGAATCGTTCCACCATACCATCGGACTGAGGATGCAATGCAGTCCGTGTTTTCGAATGCCCAAATTCTTACACATTTCTTGGAATACAGCTGATTCAAAATTCCTGCCTTGGTCAAAACGTAACTCCATGATACACCAAACCTTGCAACACAATTGTTTGTAAACATTTCTGCTACTATTTCCGCTTCTTGATTTGGGATTGGGTATACCTCAGGCCACTTGCTGAAATAATCCCTAACCACCAGTCAGTGGCGGATCCAGGGGGACCGAGGGGCGATAGCCGATGATGCCGTCCAGGTACACCAAGCATATTTTCCAATGTAGTAGTTTCATACCTGATCCGAGAGTCTCTCAAAAGTAGCTTGTGCATTACAAAGTCCAAAAGGCATCACCGTGAATTGCCAGATACCATCTCCGACACTGAATGATATTTTCTCCTTGTCGTACTCCTTCAACTCCACTTGCCTGTAGCCACTTTTCAAGTTCAGTGTGGAAAAAACATTTCGTACCAGATAGCGAGTCCAAAGTGTCGTCAATTCTTGGCATGGGTTGCTATCTTTTTCGCGACGTCTTTCAAACTTCCGATAGTTCACGCAAAACCTCATTTTTCCATCCTCCTTCTTCACAAGTACCACCGGTGAGCTCCATGGACTAGCTGATGGTTTTTTGTGTCTCTGTGATTTCAATTGGGATGCCATATACGTCTTCTATTCTTCCAGTTGAGTTTCCATCTTGGTTGTTATACGGTTCTCCTGTGATTCCAGTTGATATGTTATACTTTCTGTTATACTGGGTTTTCATTTTGTCGATATCTGTGTTAACAAAGCCAATATCGCATATTCTCGCCGTGACTGGATTCGGAATTCGTTCTTCTCTTTCAATATAGTTAATGTCTCGTCCCCATCAGGATGAAAGACATACTCGTCCACATTAATTCCTTTCGACTCCATCCATAACCTTTCGTAGTAGTGCTTGAAGTTTGGTTTTATTACCGGCCGGTTGTGGCTAATCCACGGTTCACCAACTCCTTTTTCAGTTGCTGGATCTTTAATTCACTTAACTTTGCCAAGTCCAAGTTGTATTCGAAATCTTCGGAATTATTCAACAATTCCTCTTCTGACACCAATTGTAACGAATTTTCGGAAATTCTTGAGAATTATACACCTTCTACTAACGTTCGAATCGCTGAACTGTCGAATAAATAACTACAATATTCAGTATTGCAAAATGGTATTTATTAGACTACTTTTGGGTGTAGTACTTCACAATTATAATTCACTTCACAACTAAAAGCGTGCTTAAATCAAACTGGTTTCTGATGCTCAACTTGTGCTGCTTTTATACTCTCCAGTTATCTCGTTCGCCAATTCTACTAAGGTCTAGTCATTTCGCGATCATGTGTTCTAGAACAGCTGTACCTCTTACTTGGTTACCTAGCTATATACATGTATATTTGTAGTTATGCTTTTCTTCTTGCCATATTCGTGTGTATTTGTGAGTAAATACTTCTGCTCTTAGCTGCCGGCTACATAAATTTATCTGAAATATCTCTTGTTTGCCTTGTACATAAATGTGACTGCTGCCTGTTTTGTTGTTGTGATTATTTACTAACAGCATAGTGATGACTAATATTCGCCACAATATTTCATGCACACTGGACAGGAGCTACGTATTTTATGCCAAATCCAAACGACATCTGGTAATACATTTTCGGGCTGGCAAACCACTGACCCCGTTTAAAAAACTATAAAATGAATTTTGAATGTTACTTGTCTCGTAATTGAACGTAGGAACTGAAAATGAATTTTCGATGAGAGATTACCAATCTATTTAAATAATATTTTTAAATAAGTGATCATAAAGATGAAAAAAGGATTAGGTTGAATCATAGCCACACTATTCCTCACTCTGCCTGTTTCATAAACCCTTACAACTAGGCTTTTTATGGGTTATAAGCTGTATATAAAAGGTCCTAATAAAGCAAGTAGTATACCAAAATTTTTATTTATTCAAATCTTTTGCTGGGCTGCTCCATAAGAAAACATGCAAAGAATATTTGCCGCGTGTGCGAAAATTGAGATTTGAATGGAGTGAGGTAAGAAAACTATAAATAAACTACTTTACGGAAGAAAATTTATTATAACGTAATTTTTAACATATTATTATGCAGTGTTATGCAAATGTCCTAAGTCCAATAAAATTTAGGTTTAAAAAAATATGCGTGCTATGTCCACCTGAAAGCAACTTGTCACTGGGTATTTCTAAATTTTGTTTCTAGAATTCCATACGATTTCTATACCCATTATGATTGACACAAGGTTGTTTTGACTTCAATTGGATAATGGTCCTGCGCAATGGCCTAAAATAATCGAGATAGATACCCGAATACCAACATCGAAAAACATTTTGGTTAAGCCATGTCCGTCCGTTACCACACAAACTTGAGAAAAAATGAGATATCTGGACCAGGATAAAACATTATTAAAAAATAAGATAGTCTAAGTTCGGGCGAGACGGAACATTACATACCAAGCTGTGCACTGAATGCTGTTGTTGTTTGCTTTGTGTGGTTGCTTAGTACTATAGGTGGCAGAATCATACATATGTATATGGTTCTATTCTGGGCTCATTTCGTTCAAAAGAAGCAAAATGGATATAGAGCCTACAACTAATGAAATTTAAATATTGGTTCAATACATACTTTTATTGCTTTTAAAGTCCCACTTCAGAACGACACGTAGCTTTACTAACTCAGAGTGAACTTGACTGAGGGGTTAAACTCATACATTTTGAAAAAAAACTTTAAATTAACTATGAGCTAAAAAAATAACTTGGCGCTAGCCAATTAAGGCTTCTTCATGAAATTTTTTATGTATATGTACGACAATAAGATTTACCTCTATGCGGTCTGGAATTATCACATAAAATCACTACCATAATCTGTGAAAAAAGCAGTTTGGAAAAAATGTGTTGGTGGGCCCTTTGTCAATTGAAGTGACGATATGGGTATCAATCAAGAGGTATGATGGGGGTATCAATATGGGAGGGTTACTCTACACTCTAATGCCACAATAGTATGCTTAACATTCCTAAATACAATTTCTCTTTAAACTTGGGAGCAATCGTCCTCTAGAGACAACATAAAACATGTATCCCAAATTGAGCGGCCCACTAACAACAACAACATGATGACTTAATACTTGTGAAAAATCTATTTATATAAATTTATATAGCAAAATTTGGTGAAGATATCTCAATATTGCTCAAATTGTTGTATTAACGGATGTACAGGAGGGTGGACGGACGGACGGACGGACATGACTTAGTCGAATTTTTTTCGATACTGATGATTTTGGAAGCTCTATCAATCTCGATTCCTTTATACCTGCACAACCAACCGTTATCCAATCAAAGTTATAATACCCTGTGTACATTATTTAACTGATTTATTCAAAGGTCCCTAAAACATGGTGTTTTTCCTGCTGCCTGGAAGGAGTCTTTTCTAATACCGCTCTACAAAAACGGCAGTAGGTCATGTGTACAAAATTATCGAGGAATTGCAAAATTGTCTACCATCCCAAAGGTATTTGAAGCCATTGTTACCAATCAGCTACATTTTCCATTCTACATTGATTGCAGACTCTCAACATGGATTCTGTAGAGGCAAATCTACCATTACCAAACTACTTGAATTCACAAACTCATGTTTCTATGGATTTAGAGAAAATCTTCACACCGATGTTATTTACACTGATTTTAGTAAAGCGTTTCCCACTCCTTGCTTATCCACAAGCTGGATCGACTGGCTTCCAACTGGTCTCACCCAGTGAATATCTTCGTATCTCTGTCCGTAGAACGCCACAAGTAATTTTTAAACTTACTCTTTCAGATGTCATTAATGTTTCGTCTGGCGTTCCACAGGGCAGCCATCTCAGTCCAGTTCTGTTCTTGCTATTTATTAATGATATCTGTACCACAATATAATATTCCAAAAGTTTTAATGTATGCTGATGATGTAAAACTTTTTAGGTCCTATGCGTCTATTGAAGAGTGTCCCTTGCTTCAAGCGGATTTGATTTAAACTGCTTAGGTGCTTGGTGCAACGCGAATTCAATGCCGCCGAACATCAATAAAGTAAAGTCATGTGCCTCTCTCGGAGAACTTTGCCAGCAGGCCTCTTACGTAAAGTGATAATTTTTGTCTTTTATCAGTAAATTAATTTTGTTGACTTGGGAGTCACGATGGATGCTAAACTTAGTTTCAGCCTTCATATTATGACTACAGCCAATAAGGCTAGAGGTGTTTCTCTCATTCGTGAAGAGATGGGCTAAAGAATTTAATGACCCTTACGTAAACAAATCCCTTGTTAGTTAGACCGATACTAGATTACGGATCAATAGTCTGGGATCCACGATATGAAGCTCATGCAGGTAGGCTTGAGTCAATACAGAAGCAATTTTTACTTTTTTCTCTAAGGAATTTTCATTGGGACTCTGCGCAAAATCTTCCACCTTATACTAGTCGGTAAAGCTTATCAATCTTCCAACTCTCGCTAGTCGTAGAGAAATGCTAGGCGTATTATTATAGCTAAACTACTGAATGGACTAATTTCTAGCCCCTTTCTTTTGAACGAAGTAAACTTCAATGTCCCATCACGAGCGTCAAGACATTACAAACTCTTCTTTTGAGGCAGTGCAGAACTAATTTCGATGTCATGATTTTAACTCTCATTCGAATTCATTTGATATAACGGATTCACCTTTTACTATAAAAAAACTGTCCATCCTATCTTAATTCGTAACAAAATAAAAAAAAATAAAAAATATAAAAATAAAATCTTTATATGCTAAAAGCGTTGGACCTATTTAACAATTTACTATATGTATAATTTTTAACTGTTATGTATATAATACTCAGCTTATGATTTTTATTCTGTAGCTGAGCAGTTTTAGATATCAACGCTTAACAAACCTCCGCCTATCAACAACTCGGCAAAAAACAAATCCGTGCGTCATGCGGATGCGCCCCTCGTGTTGGTTGGGAGGGCTTTGGAGTGTATTAATCCGTTGGGTTTATTATATATTATTACTTGTTTGAAATTGAACGGTAATCACGGCCCACTTTTTCGATATTGTTTTTTTCTTGCTTCACTGAATATTTCTCGCTGCGCTCACACAAGATGTAGGTGAACGCCGGATAGTATTAAGATCTACGAAGCTCTCGAGTGCACCACTGTTTTAGGTTGTTATTCAAAATAAGTTCTTGTGGCGAAACTATGTACTGAATATGACCGAGAGACCTGTTTTAAGCACTTATGAGCACGAATATCTCGAATCAGTTTAGAAACTCTGGCTAGACACTCCGATTCAACGTGCTGAAAAGCTTTAAAAAAGTAAATCTTAATTCAAAAGTTGAAAATTTCGTCGGCCTATGTAATGCACGAAATTATGCAGATAATGCCAGTTTTTGCAAATAATCTTGTCCTTATGGCTCTGATCCAACATATTGCTTTTTGACCTTGCCTTGATCATAGTTTTTATATGGCTTCATTAACTAAATGTACTTATCCCATGCATGCGCTTGTATGTTTCAAAATAAAGTGTAGTACACCATATGCTTATGTTTATGTATTTTTTCACGAAATTTTTTATTTTATAAATTAATAGCTATACTTATTGTTGTAAATGTAAATAATCCAAATGGGTATGTGTTTTCTTTCATGTTTTTATTTTGATATTCGTTTGAACATTTTTTGGTATGTCTCTATGATTGATTTTGTGGGCATGTACAAAACCCAAAATAAATCAAAATCATAAAAAAATTCTTTGAAAAACATAACATGGAAATATAAGGACTAAATTTCACACCGGATCACAGTGTCACAACAACATCTTTATCGCCCGCTGCCTCCAACCCTACACATGCCTCAGTCGGTGCAACTGATGCATCTAGCCAATCCCACAACACTGTGGCAGTGGATTACTCTCAACTCGATCCATTTCGATGCAGAACCTGGTAACACTGGCAACATTGGGTGGCCACAATTATTCACAGACACAATCGCTACAACCGCACCGTCATGTAATCCAATCTCAACAGCAGCATTACCAGCAACCCTCAGGTGGCATTACATATACATCCGGGCAATCGTTAAGTGCATCAACACAAGCGCATGGGCACATGGCCCATCTATTACAAACTCCAATTCCTATGGTTGCACCATCATTGACTGGAACTACGAGCAACACTCTGTGTAAGGATAAGCTTATAATTTTGTCGAAATTTTTTCAGCATATAGTATACATAATACTTACGTATTCATACATTAATTGAAATCAATAGTATTTGTTTAAACTTATAAATGGTTCTAAACCGTAAAATTTAGAAGGTTTATCAATCATATGTCAAACATTTATGCAACAAAAATTACGCGAATTTGAATACTTAACCAACATGATGGTAAATTTATTCAAATCAATGAGGGTGCATGACGTTTGATTTTTTCAATGAATTCGATTAAAAATAATTAAACGTGTTCATTTTCTTGCGAGTAGCTGCCTATCATCTAACTTAGCTGCATAAACCTTGCCAGCAATTTTCAGGTGATTTTATCGTCTATCGTAAAAAAGTAAAATAATCGATAGGCTTGCAGTAATTAAGGTGATTTATGTTAGTTAATTTCACAAGCACAAAAAATACTTTTCGTCCAAGCTATTTAGAAGATTAATAACTGTATTGAGATTTTCTCTTTAATTCAATAATTTTTTAGAAATCTTTTTTCAATTAAACTCTTTTACATTTCCTGAACTTGAATAAAAACCTTTTGCAGCTTGCCCTAATCAGGAATTTATCTTTAAATATTAAAAAAGTTAAGGAAAATCAAATATTTTTGGACTCTTCGAATTTTTGGGTCGTTTGACTTTATTTAAAGCAGCATACATTTTAATAGTTGTTTGTACACCCAGCGGGTAAGACGGCTTAGAAAATATCTACGGCAGGTATGTCTGTCGTAAGAGACGAATAAAATACCAAATGAGTTAGGGGGTTGCAAGCGAAATCTATAGCTTCCAATTATCAACCGATGCTCCAGCGACCCCTACGTCCTCACAGAACAAGGGGCCAGGAGGGGGGTTTTATAGCGTATAAAGTTCCATGTAGTAATATTAAATCGTTCTAGAGATGGTCGGTCTAGTACCTTAATGGCAAGGGACCATGCACATCGATAAGACTCCTCAAAACCTTCACGGAATGACCTTATCGCTACAACAACAAAAAACAATAGTAAGTCGAAAAAGTTCGGGTAATAAAATTGTCCTGGAGCAAAGTTTATGGGATCCAGGGGATCCCCATAGCATTTGTATGAGAAATCATGCATGCTTTTATTTTTCGAATTCAAAAAAACTTCACAGATAAAAATAAAATAGATCGGTCCACTTCCCGGCAAGAAACTTCACAGGAACGCTATCCTATCTCTCAAGTTAGATCAAACTGCACACGGTGTGCAAATTGATTGAAATCGGTTAAATAGCTTAGGAGTCCATCGCGGACAAACAATGTGACACGAAATTTTTATATATTAAGATTACAACTGGGAAACAATTACTTTGGGATTCTCAACGCGTCTTGGTTCGTTTTTAGCACGAAGAAAAATATGTGACCGATAGCACTAGAAAGGGAGAAATGTTGCATATACGAAAGGGTGTAACAGCAGGTATAAAAGCAACCAAAGTAACAGCCAAATTAGTTCTATTAGCTAAAATATTTATAAATTGAAGATTTAAAACATTTATTTTTTTGCTATAAATGTACAGTTAGTCCGATTGAATAAAAGAAAGAAAAAATTGGTGAAATCGGTGAAACCGTTTCTGTCTATTGGCTGAAATATTTTTCAATTGAGGTTTTAAAAAAAAATGATTCAGCTTTGAACGTACTAACGCACACAAATTCATTTTTATATATATATCCCGGCCAACATTTTTTGAAAATTTTGATCAAAAAATATTTAAATATCATACCCCAAGATGATTAAAAACGTTCAAATTTAAAAGCATTTTCTGTTCGAAAATTAACGTATCGTCGGGAGAAAAATGTACCATAAATGTGATTATTCTTGAATAATCATTTATAGTTCCTATTTTAAATGCTTTTTATTCATATTTGGATATAATTGTAAATTTAGCTTTAATTGTTTTAGAGTAATATTTGACTGCTATTCACAGTCATTTTCTGATCATATTCTTGAATATATTTCAATCGTTTTGGGTTGAGATTTTTGAATCATTTTTGGAATGCCATTATAATGCATTTATTCTTCATATTTCATTCAAAATAGGATACTACATAATAATCTTATTTCATCAGGGGAAGAAAGCATGCGAAAGTGAGCTATTCGAACCACAGCTAACTCGCAAACAAACTTGACCGATATACACTGCGACTACAACATCCAACATCAGCATTATCGTCTGCATCTTAAAATAAAGATACGATGCGGGATGTTGAAGCCATATCCAGGTATGTCAAGTTAGTTTCACTTACATGGGGGTTGAAATAGCTCACAACCTATGTATTGTCCAATCATTATGTATTTTCTGGGAAACTGAGGGGGAGAAATGGTTGGGGAAATCTTGGTTCACGAGCAGCATTACAATTTTTTTGTCTTGGAGAATATCTTTTGCGTAAGTAATAAAATTTTTATATATTTTTTCCTAGCTTCATGATGGCAAAAATATGTGTATGTGAAAAAAATAAATTTTTAATGAAAAGTAAAATTTCAACAAGTATAAAATTCATTATTCAGTCAACAAATATATTCATAAAAGATTCAGAAAGCTGAATGAAAAATGATTATAAATTTTTGATCACCTAAAGTAAACACATTTGAATCAAATATAGCAAAAATGTGATTGAAAAACTATATTCAGTTTTTGATCATCAAAGGTAAGCATATTTGATTATTCGTTTTGTTGGTTTTTATGAAATATTAAAATTTAGTCATTAAAGGACTTCAAAAATGATCCCAAAAAGTGATCGAAAAATGCTTTTTAGTTTTTCGTCATCAAAAGTATTCATATTTGATTATTTCTTTGTTCAATTGTATGATAAATCATTATTTAATCAGAAAGAGTAAACAAATTGTATTGATATGTAGGGGCAATTCAAAATTGAATCACCTAAATGCTGAGTGGGATGTAGATGAAATTATTTTTCCTGCCATTACTTAGATTAGTTTACCATTCAAAAACAATGCACAAATAATGCAATTATATATGCTAGTGACTGACAATGGTATGCAAAACTGTTCATATCTAATCTAATATTTCTAATATATATAAATTTTTTTCGAACATGGAAGGGGGTAGGGGTCCCACTATATTTGGTGGTTAACCAAATATTTA
>JARSSU010005235.1:0-22339 GCA_029619165.1 Eurosta solidaginis | reverse complement strand
GGTAAGTTAATCTATGCGACCCAGTTCTCGCCACGGAGCGCGATGCTTTTAAGCACAAACTATGTTTCTTCCACTTTTACAGTTCTCACGGCTGATTTTTGTTTTTTGGTAGCAGTATGGTAGCGGCCACCGAGTGTGAGGTACGTGCTCCGCCTACCACACCGTATGCCCTGGGTTCACACCCCGGGCAAAGCAACTCAAAATTTTAGAAATAAGGTTTTTCAATTAGAAGAAAATTTTTCTAAGCGGGGTCGCCCCTCGCAGTGTTTGGTAAGCGCTCCGGTGTATTTCTGCCATGAAAGCTCTCTGTGAAAACTCATCTGCCTTGCAGATGCCGTTCGGAGTCGGCATAAAACATGTAGGTCCCGTCCGCCAATTTGTAGGGAAAATCAAGAGGCACGACGCAAATTGGAAGAGAAGCTCGGCCTTAGATCTCTTCGGAGGTTTATGCGGGCTTTACATTTTTTTATTTTATTTTTTTTTATTTTTATTTTAGGGCAAAATTTCCAACCCAAAAGGTCGAACAAGGGACAATTTTGTGCTCTGTATACTTCCAGGGAGGAATAAGGCCCAACAACTGAAGTAAAAGCCTCATCAATACTGTCAGCTGAGTGGTATACCATGGATCCTCTCTGGACGCAAATTCCCATCACAACCATGTGAGGCAGCACGAACATCACACAACGGGCTGAGTACCTGCTGAGCTTTATTAGTATAACAATATAAGCATTCGCAACCGGGCCAAATGAACCAACCTTTGAAATTCTATTATGAGGGGACGTTTTAGATCTACTCTGTGAGCCATAATATGACCATCATCCGTCACATAATGGCAGTTTACAGTGAGGAGTCAATGTCGGACCACACACATTGTATTCGCCATTCGTCACTTTCCTGACACATGCAGCTTTCCTGAATCCCAGGAAAACGAACTGGGAGATTTTCCGTTTTAGTATGAGGAAGCGGAAACAGCTTACAGCGACTTATAACCACCGAGCTTGAGAAGGAGCTGAACAGCTCTACTCACACATTAAAAAGCTTTCATGAGCGGAAGATACGTATAGCAACGCGCCGTGCTTGGTGGAACAAAGCTTGGGTCACACTGAGATGCCAGCTAGGAGCTGTTTAATATAGAGCGAGCTACGGGCGAATGGGACTCGTCACAAAGTCCCTCTAACATCGTACCAGAAAGACTTAGGAAATCTAAAAGGGCTACTGGAGAGACACTGTGGAAAATGATTAATTGAGTTTCTTCCAGAAGCAGTTCGTTTACAAAAGCCTTTCTCTAGAATCACAGAAATGTAATTGGCACTTTGCAAAAACTGATGGAGCTACACCAGCAGCCGAAGAACATGTCAATGACTCTTACTTAAAACTCACTTTCCTGACGGCACAGTAGCTATCATCACCACCTATAATGTCAGATTTGCCGACCCTCAGCGGTAATGAAAAAGCCTAGCGAAAAAGTTCACGCACTGGCCAACACAGTGCAATGGGCCTGTCTACTTTCCGTCCATTCAAGTCCCAGGACCGGATAGGGTCTATCCTTGACTGTTCCATCAAGTGATAAATCATATAGCCCCCGCCTTATCCACTTTATATAAAGCCTCACTAACTGTTCGGGGTGGCCATAATCCAAACAGGTGGCAGAGGTTAGCCTAGAATGTTTACCAAGCCAGGGAGAGCCCGAGCAACTACCCGAGTTGTATCGACCAAAAAACTGAGCTCGTTTCTCCGAAGGGTATGGCAAATCTTAGATCAGAATATCAGGGAGGTCAATCTAAATAAACTCCCTCTGTGCAAGAATCAGTTCGCCTACAAGTCAGAGAAATCCACGGAGACGACTATTCATAGCCTCATAGTAAAAATCGAAAAGGCTCTAGATTCATAGTACTCTGCGCTTTTATTAACATATCAGGAGCTTTCGATAACACAAACACATCAAGCTATCGAACAGGCTGTGATTGACTAACAATTGCGGCCACAAAAGGATGCCCACGAGGTGTGCTCTCCCCTCTTCTGTGTGGCCTGGTCATAGATGACCTCCTTCAGTTAATGAGCGAGTTATTGCGCATCACAGGGATGCACGAGGACACACATATCAGATCGCATGCAACAAGCCCTTCGCATCATAGAGAGGTGGTGCGATACAAAATGACTGTCTATCAATCCTAACAAAACTGTCATATGGCCTTTCACCCGGAGAAGGAAAGCATCTATCCCAGAACCATCCCTGGGTGGAACAAAAATACAATGGTCAATGGAGGCAAAATACCTAGAGGTCACACTGGATCTATCACGTCGAATGCCCTCATTTGGATGCTATCCTAAAAAGCAACAAGAGCTTTCTTCGCCTGTACTCGACTCTACGGCAAAACATGGGGAATATCTCCAAAAATGGTATACTGGACATTTAATACTGTTGTAAGGCCAATAGTCACCTATGCTTCACTATGTTTGGTGGCAGAAGGCCACGCAAAGAACGGCAACAGCAAACTGCATCGACTAGTTTGCATTGGCATAACGGGTGCGATGAGAACGTCCCCCTGCTGATGCACTTGGTGTTTTAGTGGGAATACCTCCCTTCCCTATTCTGATAGAGAAGAGACAACATTAGGCGCACTACGACTACAAAATATTGCGGAGTTGAAGCCAGGAAATATGATAGGCATATGAAAGTAATAAGAAAATTCATTGGAATCCCACATTATAACTGGGTGACGTAATGTCCCCCAGCTAAAATCTCACGGAACTTTGAAGTGTCCATTGTGGACAGGACCCACTGGGAAACAGGGAATCCCTATAATGGCCCTGACTCAGATGTCTGGTTCACGGATGGATCGAACGGGAGCTCGCCATCTATATGCCTGTAGCAACAACACTGTGCTTTGAAATTTTTTCATAATAATAGTTTTCTAATTGAAAAATTTTTTCAATTACGAAAAATTTATCATAACAATAATAATGATAAAAAATTATTGTTAGGCCTTGAGCTCGATTCGAACCCGCGATCTTACAAATCAGTAGGCCGATATAACAACAAAAATTGTTAATACATCCCAGAGCACGGGGAAAAAAAGTGTCACTAAAATATGACACTATGGCAGCATTGCCATCAAACAAGTCCAATTTTCACATCCATTCTGCAACAGATGTCGCAGTGTTGTGAATATCAATTGGCACTAACCAGAATAGAAGTAGGATTAATGAGACAAACAAAAAACCGCTGTGATGGCTGAATGGTTATAGCAGCGGCGCCTAAACGTTTGCCGATGAAGGAATTTAGCAGTTCCCGAAATGGATCTATACAACGAGCTTTGGCAGTTGTCTAAAAATTTTTCTTTCTTCTATTCTAATTTAAAAAATTTTTTCAATTAAGAAAAAATTTATCATAACAATAATATGATACAAAATTATTGTTAGGCTTGAGCTCTATTCGAACCCGCGATCTTAAAATCAGTTGGCCGATATAACAACAATAATTGTTAATAATAGTTTTAGTTGGCATTGTTTTTCTTTGTAATATTTTTCTGCCATCAAATTTTTTTTCATATTACAATGAATAATTGAAGCGCAGCCGCGAATAACGTTGTAGATGACAAAATCGTTTTTTTACAGAAAGAAAAAAACGTTTTTTGGAGGCTTTGTGATTGTTTTTTGTTCCTGTATTGTTGGCTTGTCCAAAAGAATGACATTAATAACTTATATGAAAAAATTGAGGAATTTCAATTTCGAATACTAGTATGCAGTCATTTTAAAACTTTTTCAGTGGAAAAACGTTTCATATCCCAAGCGCGATAGCAGTTAAAACGGTTTCCATTATGCACAGCTTCTGTACTGATGGCTTTTAAACGTTGTTTCACTGAGCGTACCAAAGGTGCATTTCCAGCAAATGTCGTTTTCTACTTTGGGTAGATAAAATGGATAATATACACGAAGGTTACGTCTAGAACATTGAAACATATTTTATGCAAGAGATATGGGCAATCAACGATGGCCCTTGAATCATGTTAAACGTAAACGTTAAGGACAAGATAGTCTACGGCTTTCCAGAGATTGCAAGTTTATCAGTTGAAGACGAGCTGTGTAGGCCGGAAGCGGGTTTTCAAAATTCAGAAACCGTAAGGCAAATTTAAGGAAAACTTTTGTACACGCTCAATCCTCTTAATCGGAAGTTGATTATAGGTCCTCCACACGAAGACAGCATTGTCAAGATGCGAGCGCACAAAGCTTGTAAATAAAAGTTTCAAGGTATATGGGTCTGAGAAATTAGTGCTGTTACGACGTACAAACCCCAGAACTGAGTATGCTTTCGCGATAATAAATTAATGTGGCTGTTGAAAGAGAGTTTTGTGTCAAATATAACTCCTAAGTCTTTAACTTCATTAACATTTATCAGAGTAACATTTGAAATGCTGTAAGACGTACTACGTACATTCAAAATTTTAGCAAAGGTCATTTTGAAACACTTCTTGATATTTAAAGATAAATGTGATTTACTAAACCATAGATAAAGAGCATTATTAACATTCTGCTGCAGCCTTGCTTCATCGAGAGAATCTTTGACTACAGCAAATAACTTAAGATCGTCTGCATAAAGCAAACACTTGGCGAATGAAAAACACTTCCAATGTCATTAATAAATAAGACAAACAGCAGACGTTCAAGAACGCTTCCTTGCGGTACGCCTGAAGTGGCCACGAAAGATTCGGAACACATGCCGTCAATAGTAACAACACAGCGTCTATTCGATAAATAGGATTTGATCCATTCCAAGAAGTAGGAATGAAAACCTAAACTAGCCAGTTTTTTAACAGAATTTTATGCGAGACTTTATCGAAAGCTTTTGAAAAGTCTGTGTATATACAATCTACTTGATGACCATCAGAAAACGCTGCTATGCAGTAGTCACTAAGAGCCGCTAAGTTCGAAACTGTAGACCTTCCGGGACAAAGCCATGTTGGTTATGGCATATATGGACTTTGTAGCAAAATAAAGCTTCTCTTTTACTACACACTCAAAAGTTTAGATATAGTTGAAAGTTTTGTTATGGCCGATAGTTTCTAACATCACTTTTCTTACCAGTTTTTAGAATGGGAGTTATGTAAGTGACTTTCCAGTCATCAATGAAGCTACCAGAGCGCCAGCGACTTGTTAAACAAGATTTTCAAAGCTCAACAAAAGCTGGACAACTTTTAAATAGGACCACAGACAGACCATCGACATCAGTTTTCCGAAGAGGAATTTAGCACGATAGCTCGTTGGAGATATCTTCAGAAGAAAGTGTGAGGGAACCGAAGTTGAGGCACGTGTTTTCGTCAGAAGAAAAGCTTGGTAAAGCATCGGTATCATCCGATACGAAGTTGGACATAAAAAAATCAGCGAAGAGGATAATCTTTAGGAACCTCCGCGAAATTATCATCTAAGAAAACCGATTTAGGGATGTTTGAACACGATCTCTTGGATTTGATATAAGTCCAAAAGAATTTAGGATTATATTTAATGCTGGACTCAGCAGATCGAGTGTAATTTTTTCGAAGATGTTTATCTACCCTTGTGAATTCTTTTGAGTACCGCTGATACATGACAAAAAAATTCTGGCATTTAGATTTCAGAAATTTTTTATAATAATTATTTCTAAGATTTTTTAGCTTTTTTAAACATTCGTGTACCAAGGCACTCTGTATGGCATTTTTTTTAAAGGTACATACTTCAAACAAAGCTCATTTGCAGCTTTCTTGAATTTCAGAAAAGAGTTAGACGTTGACATGTCAGATAAGAGGGAATCCCAATTAATCTCAACCAACGAGCTATTTAAACTTAGAAAGTCACATTTTGAGAAATTAAATACGACTCTATCATTATTGGCTTCACAAATAGGCAAATAATTATAGTAGTCAATGCTTACAACTAAGGGAACATGATGTTTGTCACACTGAGTTATAGGAGATTAACAATTAGATATACTGTAATTAAATTATCGCTTACAAATACTAGATCTAAGATTTTGTTCAAAGAATTAACAAATTTGTTTATTTGTTTCAAGTCTAGACTGAGAATAGAATCAATAAAGTAGGACTCGTAAGAAGTCGTGACATTAGATGGAGTAAGATCTAAATTACAAAAACTAGAAGTCCAACGGACACTACTTAAGTTAAAATCACCAAAAATACAAAGATTACCGTCCGGAATATTATTAACCCCAAGAGATACAATATTATCCGCATGCATTTTATACAATTCAAACTCACTATTGGGTGGAATGTAGGATGCCACAATATACAATGAGTCACTTTTTGAGGACGTACTTATACATACACACAATTGATCCAATAAGGAATTATCATTCATAAGGGTGACGACGTATGCGCGAAATATACGGCGTACAGCAATAAGAACTCCTCCTCTTAAGTTGCAGATGCGATGTCAAGGATAGATGAAGTTTCTATAATTAATTATACGCGACTCTCCGAGGCTCAGAAAACAGATGAAGATATATAAAAATTACTTCTATCAACTGATTCTGGACTTAAGTTAAAACTGGTACCATTACTAGGTTTTACAACAGAAATTTATTGTGATGTATCTAAGTGTAAGCCCAGGCCTATACTTCCTGTTTTTGACAATGAAGCATGTCTTGCAACCTTGCACATCCTGGTGTTAGAGCTACAAGGAAACTAATTGCAGATCGTTTTGTTTGGCTACAACTCAATAAGGACGTTCAGATCTGGACCAAACGTTGTTTACCTTGCCAGTCATCAAAAGTAAATAGGCACACTCATTCTTCAATTGGTGAGTTTCCTTTATCTTCAAAGCGTTTTTCAGAAGTGCATTTGGATTTGGTTGGCCCTTTGCCACCATCTGAGGGATTTACGTATCTATTAACTTCAAGGAATCGATACCGATGGGACGCTACCCCACCATATTTCAGACAGAAATCCAGGCAATAGAAGTCTGCGGTATAGAATGTCTGCGGAGAGGCTCATCCTCGAAGAGCATCTACATTATGTCGGACAGCCAAGCGGCCCTGCCTGCCTTACAATCTTACGCAGTTACATCTAAGCTAGTGGATGACTGCAATGAAATCGTTAATGACCTGGGAGCCAAAAACAAGGTTTTGTTAAGATGGGTTCCCGGACATCAGGGACATGAAGGTAATGAACATGCAGATTACCTAGATAAGCAGGGTGCTATAGCAGGATTCTATGGTCCAGATCCCTTTTCAGGTGTCACTGGATTCGCTACCCAGGACAAAGACAGGCCAAACTGTTTATACTTCCGGTAACGAAAGTATGTTGTTGTTGTAGCAGTGCTTCGCCCCACCTAACAGCCGCGACCGATCACAAATTGTCATCAATATCCTCTAACGGGAGTCCAAGGAAACTTTCTGTTTCAATAGGGGTGGACCATAATGAAAGGGGTGTTAGAGGCGTTGGTTCCACATTACAATTAAAGAGATGGTTGGTGTCATGTGGGGACACATTGCAAGCGGGGCATACATTTTGTATGTCGGGGTTGATTCTGGATAGGTAAGAGTTTAACCTGTTACAGTATCCAGAACGAAGTTGAGCAAGAGTGACACGCGTTTCCCTGGGGAGTATGCGTTCCTCTTCCACAAGTTTTGAGTACTTTTCTTTGATTACTGGATTCACCGGGCATTTACTGACATAAAGGTCCGACGCCTGTTTGTGGAGTTCACCAAGGACCTGCTTGTGTTTTTTTGCTTCATACGGCTGGGTTCTCAGGTGCCGTATTTCCTCAAAATGCTTACGGAGATGACTCCTTAAGCCCCTAGGCGGTGTTGGCTCATCAATCAGATGCCTGTTTGGATGTCCAGGTTTCTGGGTATTCAACAGGAACTGTTTGGTTAGCATCTCATTTCTCTCCTTGATGGGGAGTATTCTCGCCTCATTATGTAGATGTGTTCTGGGGACATAAGAAGAAAGCCCGTGGCGATTCTGAGAGCAGTATTTTGGCAGGCCTGTAGCTTCTTCCAGTGGGTAATTTTTAGGCTTGGCGACCATATGGGTGACGCGTAGCACGTAAACGGCTGGCCAATTGCTTTGTATGTAGTAATGAGCGTTTCTTTATCTTTTCCCCAGGTACTGCCAGCAAGGGATTTGAGGATTTTATTACAGCTCTGGATTTTCCGATCAATTGCGGCTGCGTGTTCACCAAATGTAGATCCTGATCAAACGTCAACCCAAGATTTTGGGGTGTAGGACAGTCGGTAGCGTAGTGCCATCGACGTGGATGTTCGACATTTGGGACGTCCATGTTGTAAATAAGGTCGCGGAAGATTTAGTCGGTGATAATACCAGGTTTCTCGAGGCGAGAAAACTGTAGAGATCAGGGAGGTAGCCGTTTATTCTGTTGCAGAGCTCATCGATCTGTGGGCCTGGGCCTGTGGCCATTATTGTGCAGTCATCGGCGTATGAAACGATAGTGGCTCCTTCTGGTGGTGAAGGTAGCTTAGATATGTAGAAATTAAACAAAAGTGGGGATAGGGCACCACCCTGTGGCACCCCTTGTTTAATTCTTCTTGGTTTTGATGTTTCGTTTCTAAATTGCACCGATGCCAGCCGACCACCCAGATAATTTGCGGTCCACCTTTTAAGACATGGGGGAAGGGTAGACCCTTCCAGGTCTTGCAGTAACGTGCCATGGTTGACCGTATCAAAAGCTTTTAATAGTCTAGCGCTACGAGTACTGTTCTATGGTGGGGGTTTTGATTTAAACCGCAATTTATCTGGGTGCTGATGGCATTTAGGGCGGTGGTTGTGCTATGGAGTTTTCTGAAGCCATGCTGATGACAGGCTAGCTGCAAATTTGCTTGAAAGTAGGGGAGCAAAATGGCTTCAAGCGTCTTTGCTACTGACGATAGGAGAGATATCGGACGATAGGACTCTCCTATGTTAGCTGGTTTCCCAGGCTTTAGTAGCGGGACCACCTTAGCCATTTTCCATTTTTCGGGTATGACAAAGGTGGAAAGAGACAGGTTGAAGACATGTGCTAAGTATTTGAAACCCTCTTTCCCTAGGCCTTTAAGCATCGACATGGCTATGCCGTCTGGGCCCACTGCTTTGGATGGTTTAGCGTGACCAATGGCATCTTCAACCTCTCTGGCGATGATGGTAATTGATGACGCGCTGAATTTATGTTTATGTGCGTGTCTTTTGGCCCTCCGTCTATCTTTGTCGACCGTAGAATGCATTACATATTGACGGCAGAAAGCGCTCGCGCATTTTTTCGAATCCGACAGCACTTTATCGCCGAAGGCGATGGAAACTTTGTCATTGTGCTTAGACGGATTCGATAGAGACTTTACGGTGGACCTAAGTTTACCCACACCGGCAGAGAGGTTACAACCTCTTAGGTGTTCCTCCCATTTCGCCCGCTTGTGTTCATCCACAAGCAATCTGATGCGTTGGTTTATATCCCTTATTTGGGGGTCGCCTGGGTCGAGCTGTCTTATAAGGTCACGTTCTCTCGCTAAATTTGCGGCCTCCGCCGGGAAGTGGGGCCGAATTTCGGGAATTCTCCCGGTGGGAATGAAACGTGCCGAGGCGGATTCAATCACCTTGCGGATAGGGAGGGCAGCAAAGAGGTTGTCTGTAAAAGATTTGTATTCGTCCCACTTTCCTTTTTTAAAGTTTATGAAAGTGCGTTTTTCTGTAACGATGAAGTCGGCGGTACGCTCGAGCGAAATAAGTATAGGCAGGTGGTCGGATGTCAATGTTACCATCGGCTGCCAGTTGACGCAGTTTACGAGTTCTGCGCTCACGATTGAGATATCCGGCGAACTGTGACAGCTTCCTACCATACGTGTGGGACGTCTCCGTTTATTGTGCAGAACGTCGTTTCTTCTATTTGATCCACCAACATCTCACCCCTACTGTCCGCCCGCA
Source organism: Eurosta solidaginis (assembly GCA_029619165.1). Taxonomy (NCBI): domain Eukaryota; kingdom Metazoa; phylum Arthropoda; class Insecta; order Diptera; family Tephritidae; genus Eurosta; species Eurosta solidaginis. The sequence continues at coordinate 12,431 of JARSSU010005235.1, read as the reverse complement.
AGTTTAAATGCCATAGATCGTGATGGGCATTAAAGTCGCCTAAGATAATGCGATTGTTGCCATTGAGTAAGGCGCTAATATTAGGGCGGTATCCACTGGGGCAACAGGTGGCAAGAGGGATGTAGATGTTGATGATTTCTAGGTTTGCATCGCCTGACCGAACAGATAGGCCTTGACGTTCTAAGACGTTGTCCCTGCGGTCGATGCCAGGATCAAATATATGATATTGCACAGAGTGGAGTATGATAAACGCGAGGCCGCCTCCATTTCCGCTCATGCGATCTTTTCTGTGGACATTATACCCAGAACAGGTTTGCAGTGCAGATCTTGTTGTGAGTTCAGTCTCTTGAATCGCAGCAGTGCGGATGTTGTGCCGATTCATGAAATCGACTATCTCCGTGATCTTCCCAGTTAGTCCATTACAGTTTAACTGCAGAATTCTGAAGTGCATAGGGGGAGACGACGCCACTCTGGGAGTAAGTGACGGGTGAATACGCTTGGTTGAGGAAGGCCAGGACGCAACTGCTGTTGTGGCCCTGAGACTGGGCGTCCTTGGGCAAGCATTGGGGTGCCCGGTAGATTGGGGTTTGCGATCTGGCAACATGGCGCAATGAAACCCGTCGGGGGGGTTGCCGTCGCGGAGACCAGAACATCTAGGAAAGTGGCACCGCCCAAGGCAGGAGCTGCATTGGGCGGATGTCGCAAACATATATATTCTGTGGTGGCAAACGGTGCAAACTGGGTTAGGGACTAAGAGTCTGCTTCCCTAACGTACACGATTGCTGCCGGAAAGGAGGGGGGGAAGACGGGGGCAGGGGCTGATGCAGCAAAACCATTTCTCAGGACCGGGGTCAGGAGACGGACCCGGATTGGATTCAATACCTTCCCGGAGCAAGAGAATATGGAGCAGTCCCGCTGCAAGGAGCTGCTGGGAGGATGACAATTTGTGGGAGGGACGCAATAAATTAAATGGGGTTATACTGAAATGACAGTCCTTGGTCGGGAAAAATCCCGAGTCGCTGAGGTACATAAAACCGACTGCTTTGGGAAGCGAAGAACTATCACTCACAGGTCACTGTGGTCTACGACATCACCCAAGTAAGTTAAATCTATCCGATACTCAAATTTGTCGTTTCTGTGAGCTGGAGGATGAAACACCGGTTCACATTCTCTGCGAATGCGTCGCTCTGACAAAGCAGAGACTCTCCCATCTAGGTGGTGTGACTCTTGATCCCTATGTGATATGGAGTAGAAAATCTGAATAGGTACTTAGATACATCGAAAGCCTCCACATACAAAATTAGGCTGAATAGTCATGGAAAATAGATCTGCACAAGGGTCGCAGTGCTTCCAGGCCTAACCTTATATATTATTTCTAATTGCTGTTTTTATGTGCAGGTCCCTTTCTCGCTCTTATTTGGAGTCCAAATCTATAAATAAATTTTTGGTTGTAAATATGGAGATTCGTGTTATTAGCGAGCTTTAGGCATTATTTGTATGATTTTTAATAATCGGGGATTGCCCATATTGCTTTTTTTAAATGTATGAAAACATTTATTTGAAGCAATTTTTTAATTTTATAATTTATTTAATGATTTGGGAAAAATTTAAACAACGTGACATCAGGACGGACAAGGCGACAGCTGTTTCGATTATACCTTGTAAATCTCTTCAAAGCTTTTCTCCCGGGAGTGGGAGTCGAACTCGCACCCCTACGATAGTTGAAATGGTTGTAAACGCATTCAGCTACGTCATGCCTGTTGTGAAGTCTTTCCCAATTGCCTTCTTTTTGCATATTTTAATATTTTACACATTGCATACTTCGTATGCAATTATGTGTTAAAGCTATGCTTGGTACGGCGGTAGGCATTATTGTTCGTAATGTTTTTGTTCAGCTATATTTTATTAAAATAATTTGTTAAAAATAAATGATTGTGAGCACACAAAGAAATCTATTTGTTCTATGGCACTATTGTGAATATTTGATTAGAACTAACACTGCATTATCGGCAGATGCTGACATTCGCCAGATGGCAGTGCAAGCGCCATTGTTTATTCATAAATGATTGATTGATAGAACATCTGATTTTTGTTGATATTTGATATGAGACTTCTATATTTTTTGCGCAAGATGCGCACGTGTCCGGCTAGTAATAATAATAATAGTATATCTGCTTAGAACATACTAGCTATGTTTGGAACACGGATGGATATTGCGACTTTTATTTTTCATAAGTGGAAAGTGCTTCCAACGATTAGCTCTTTGATGGATCGGGCGCTTCGGGATATTCATACCTGGGCGTTGTGTTGAAAGTCAACGCGAGAAGACGGATATGGTCCTGTTTACAAAGAGGTACAAGGTCCCAAATTGGATCACGCCTAAGTTAGGAGGGGTGACCATACAGGAGAAACCTTGCACAAAATATCTAGGAATCATCCTAGACAGTAAGCTGTCATGGAAGCTCAACGTGGAGGAGAGGGTGAAAAAGGCCTGAACGGCACTTTATGCATGTAAAAGAATGCTGGGGTTTACATGGGGCTTATCGCCCTCCCTTTCTCATTGAGTTTTTACAGCGATTTTAAACCCTTTATATACGATGGGGTTCTTGTTTGGTGGAAAACCACGCAAAAACAACCTACCTCAAAAAATTAGAGGGGGTATGCAGACTATCAATGCTTAGAATTACTTAAGCCCTGAAAACTACCCCGACGGCTGCACTGTATGCCATTCTGCATATTTCACCTGTAGATCTGGTAGCAAAGAACACAGTGTTAACAACTGCAACCAGGCTCGGTGCCTCGGGGCAGCGTGAGCGCCGACTATACGGCCATACCTGATTCCCTATCTGCGCTTCGAGGGAGATCTTAAGGCCACAATAGAGGTGGACGGTTGGCGCAAGGGTGTTCAAATGGCGGACGAGGCGATACATGTGTACACAGATGGTTCCAAGGTAGTGGAAGAAGTCGGGTCTACGGTATGCTGATCCGGAAATAAACAAGTCCTGCAGGCTGCCGGATTGTACTGTAGCGTTCTGCAAGCGGAAATATTAGCCGTAACCAAAGCAGTAGAAACACTGGAAGAGAATAGCTTAAGCTGCAACCGTGTTAACTTTTATATTGACAGTCAAGCAGCAATTAAGACAAGAATCTCGCATAGCACAGCATCTAAATGCGTGTCAGAGTGTAAGCAGTCTCTGGAGAGAATCGGGACAGGGAGAAGCATATATCTATATTGGGTCCCAGGGCATATGGGAATAGATGGGAATGAAAAGGCGGATGAAATAGTTAAAAATCGCGCATCCCTTGAAGCTTGCTCCGTAGACGTCCCAATTAGACTGGACGAGATTAAACGAAGGCGAGAGGTGCACATGATGGACCAAGCGGGAAAGGCGTGGTTTCAAGCGCGGGGCTGTAAAGTATCGAAGATTATGTGTAGGTATTACAACCTTAACTAACAAAGTTGCTTCTATCATTAAAAAGAGAGGACTGTAGACTCATGACAGGTATTCTGACTGGACACTGAATTCTGGCGTCACATGCCTTTAAATTACGCTTGGTCAGTGATAGTAGATGTAGGAAGTGCGGGTTGGAGGAGGAAACGATCGAGCACGCTCTGTGCTCGTGCCTTGCGCTTGCCAGACTAAGACTCCAGCTATTAGGAGTTATTCAGCTGTCAGATCTAGAATCAGCAAGTGGCTTAAGTCCTAGGATGCTTCTGGTATTTTCCAAGAGGACGGAGTTATTTCATAACATATGTAGGTCCTGGTTTCACTATGGGCTCATTCAGTCTAATTGAGGTCCTCATGGACCGGCCAGTTCAACCTAACCTAACCGAACCTTCCTTTCGACATTTCTATTTTTCGGGATTTCCGGATTTCTACATTTTTTCTCGAGATTTATTTTTCGACATTTTAATTATCGACTTATCGTACAAGATCCCTCGCCAACACTGCACACTCATTCAGTCTATGGAGGTCCTCATGGACCGGCCACCTGTGGTCCTTGCTTCTTTTATTTGGGTCAATGTCGATTTTCATTGTCTCGAAACCAAATTTGACAAGGGATGACGGAAAATCGTTCCAATAAGTCAGTTAACAACCGGACGAATAAGAAAAAAAATTATAAGTCACTTCCATTGAAAAGTTTAAAGAAAGGAAATGAATTCAAATTTCACTACATTTTGAAATTGTCTTTCTCGGTACCAACCAGGTTGATCATATTATTACCAAGTATCACACGTTTTATTATAAGGAGATGTAATTCAAAATTAAAATTTTTTTTGGAAAAATCATAGTTTTATTTTTTCATACTGCTGCATCACAAAAATTAGATTCAAAGTCATCCATGCCAGTAACTTTTGGTCCATAGAGCACTCTATATATGTGAGTAAAATGTCACCGTCCCCTTTTTTTCAGACATAATAATATCTCGAAAAAAGTAAACTTTGCTTTGCATTTGTTTACAATAAAACGTGTGATATGTACTTATATTTATCATATCGGCAAACATACAAATTATGTACTGTGGTGAAATTCAACAAGGCCTAAAACAATCAAAGCACTGCTTTGTCGAATATTTTGTTTATTTAAATATCAATTAGCTACATTCATTAGTATAACAGAAATCGTGATAATCTAATTATATTAAGTTGTTTACAGCCTGGGACAACTTTAAAATATTTTTTTCAAATCTTAAAAATGTTAGTGTTGCCATGAAGGGCTGTTTTCAAAAAAATTAGGGCAGGAAACTATTCCTAGTTTCATATACCACCCGGTTTTTAGATGTACACTAGTGATGAACGATATAGCGATTTTGAACTATCCGTGAAAATAGTGATGGCGATTTTTGAATAGCGGCTATTTTTTATAGCTACAGTGATCGCTGTAATTTATTTTTAATAAGAGAATCTGCAATTTATTTAGTTTTATATAAAAAAAAGAATGTTTAAATTTGTTTACCGGAGTAGATTGAATGTTATACATTAATTTAATTTATTATACAGAATATATGAACCAAAATTGGAATAAAAAGAAAAAAATATGTATCTTTTATTGTAAACTGATATAATGTGAAATTCTAATTTTCTGAGATATTATGATATATATTATTAACTAGCTAACGACATTATGTTCAGTCTCGTATTACACTCAATGAGAAATGTGAAATGAGAAATGAAACTACCGGAAATATGTCTATGCGTCTTTGTTTTAAAAATTTTGCTAATTGAAAATGTATTGATTTTTAAATGTAAGATGAATCAACCCGAAATAAATTTGTATATGTAACACCATAAAAACATGATTTATTTACTATTATTTTTATACTACACCGATGTTTTCAGAAATACTCCGTATGAATATAGCAAATTCTTCATACTGTTATAAAAATATTAAATAAATAAATGTAAGGCGCGATAACCTCCGAAAGGATCTAAGGCCGAGCTTCTCTTCCAATTTGCGTCGTGCTCCTCTTAATTTTCCCTACAAATTGGCCGGACGGGACCTACATGTTTTATGCCGACTCCGAACGGCATCTGCAAGGCAGATGAGTTTTCACTGAGAGCTTTTCATGGCAGAAATACACACGGAGCGTTTGCCAGTCACTGCCGAGGGGCGACCCCGCTTAGAAAAGTTTTCTTCTAATTGAAAAACCTTATTTCTAAAATTTTGATGTTGCTTTGCCCGGGAGTTGAACCGAGGGCATACGGTGTGATAGGCGGAGCACGCTACCATCACACCAGAATTATCACACAGAAAATTAGCCACCCACTTTAGCGTCCTAGAAATTAGCCGGAGAATTCAACCATATAATATGACAAAACTTTAATTGCATTCTCCCAAAAAACTAAAATTTTGAGTTACATCTGTTTACAATAAGACGAGATATATATTTCTATAACTCTTTTATTTTTTCATCAAAAACACAAACGGCTACTGCCTAGAAGTATTAACTTAGGAATTACACAGGCAACCAATCTTAGACCACTTCTAAACACCCTGGTCTATTTGGCATCATTTGTAATTAAAAAGAAAAAAATTCAGTCATTTAATCTCATACACTTCATAAAATATTTATATGAACGGGGACTTTTACAATTATCACCGGCCTTTGCATGCGTTTCATTTATGCGCTCACAAAATTGCCACATTTCACTTGTTCTTTTACTATAATTTGCTGTCATCATTCACTCGGTAGTAAAACGGATTTTAATAAATTAATACAACCAAATTTTCGCAGCCAACCAGATCAAAAGGTCGTTTATAAAAATATCAATTCAAAATAACGTCGCCTGAAAGAGCAAACTAGCTAAAAGTAAACACAACCGAGCGAAGAAATATCGCTTCATGAAGAAATATCGCTATTGGCGAAATGCTGCCAGAGGTGATTGTCATTCAATAGAATCGAATGAAGGAAAATCGCCAATCACTGATATATTTGGATAGCAATAGCTATCACTATTAGCGATTTTGTCATTCGCGGCGATGCAATCACCAATAGTGAAATATCGTTCCATCACTAATGTATACCACATTATGAATTTCATATATGGTCAATTCTACGGTGCCAGTGCTCTTTGAAAATCAATAATTGTATAAGAACATTGAAACATTGTATAAGAACATTAGGGGGACTTATTAAACCTTATAAATGCCTTATAGAGGATATAAACGTATACATTTATTTAGTCAAAAACTGTCAAATTTTGTATGAAAAATCATTAACCCTCTTGGTATAAATTGAGGCGCACATTTCATCTTGCAATCGCGGTAAATTCAAAGGAGTGCAACCTTGCAGACATATCAGCCGTCATTTTCATCTGAAATCTCCAACATCAGCAAGTCTTTACAAGAATATCTTTGTAAAGGCGTTTTAAGTTTTGATTTTTAACTTCATCTTGGCATTTCTTAAATTGTATAATAATCACATTTATTTTGACAATAATAAAGTTGATCGATAATTTAGTTAAGCAAGAGTATTACTAGGTGCGTTCATATAACAGCGTGTTTTAAGGGCTATAATTTTACACCTTATTAATTTATATGCTTTAATGAGTCCCACTATTGAAACTGCAGCTCTTTTTACGGAAAAAATGGTGAAGCTGAGAACCTATGACACGCACTGGCAAAATAACAGACCAGTTAAATTAATTAATACAGAATTTTATACAGGGGCCAAATTGTAACATCCGTGATCGTATAACTCATCACGTAAAAACATGATTTTCGGATTATGACATACGTGAACTTACTACTTCGATCGTAATTTGGATCGCAACATACGTGACGAGTGACTGAACGTACACATTACGTTCCACTTTCATTCGAACACAAACTGGCGGTCGTATACACACAAATTTCATTGTTAATTTAAGTATTTGTTAAAATAGATGAATAAATAAAATATAATAACAAATTTCAAACTGCTATTATTAGGAAAGGTCGAATTCAAACAAGCTTAATCCAAGCCAAAAGGAAATAATGGCAGAATTCATGGCGAGACACCCGCTTTGGAATAGGCTTGCTTCAAATTTAAATTCTCCAGAAGGTAACTAAAAGCTTATTTAGGTAAGCGAAATCTCTTCGAGAAAATGCAAAAAATTTTTGCGAAGAAATAATACATACACGTTATGCTTTTGCTTTGTTCAATAAGTCTAAAGGGTTACTGCGCGCTCTTAACCGCCTTCGGCCTATCTTTTCATCGCATTCGCTATTACTGGAAGTCAAACAAAAGGTAAAATTGGATCCATCGCAGTTATTTATTTTATTTTTTATGTTTTAGGCAACCAATTTGACAGTTAAAAATCTATTGTGAGATAAAAATACAATCCAACCAAATGTGGATCGTAAAATTAATGGTGAATTGAAAATAAATTATGTTCGGTTCGCTATCGTATGTTATAATCCCATTTTCTTTATACATACGTTTGACGTATCACGTAATTTTCTTTCGTATGGCTGGCGATCCGCGATCGTGTGTTACGATTCGAGCCCAGAATTTTATTAAAAGCATTTTCCTTGGTCGCCGTGATGTATTAGGCAGTGTGCCTTCCCAGACAAGAGGTAATGAATTCAACCCCCGGACCTTCTTAACGTTCGCCTTTGCCCTTTTGAACTGTAAGTCACTTCACATTGAAGCTATTTTATTACTTCCTTTATATTAAGTCGGTTTCAATAGCTAGGGGGAAAATGTCAACAAAACAAACCGAATCGAAAAAATGTCGTTATGTGGGAGCGTTATATTTAAAAAACTCGCCCGAATCTGGAAATTTTCAGTTTCAAGTAACTACGCGGAGAGCAAGAGACTAAAAACTTTGAACATACATAGCTTCTCGAGTTGTATTACACGGTTAAAAGTTTGAGCTTAAATTTTAAACCATTCATCGGTTTTTGAAACATTTTTGTACTAAATTGGAAACCTCTCAGTTTAATACTGTGTTTTTTATTTTATTCAGTTTCATTTTAAAACTTATTCGAACAATAAGTCTAAACTCTTAAAATTGTTTTTAATCAAAACCAAAAATTTCCAAAAATCTAAAAATAAAAACTTGTATACACGTCGGGTTATAAACAAACTTTAAACTTGGTGCTGACCCACTAGATTTATCTTTTTTGATTACTGCCAGAGTAGACCTCTAGTTTTAATTGAAACCCAGTTCTGTGCATTCATTTTCAGGAAGACCTGTATAATCTATATTTCAAACCAAATTTGGGTTGGTACACATACATGACATAAAGCTTCTCCAAAGCTCCTGCGTTCAAGTTCCGGGCAAATAAATATCAAAAAAAGTTTTTCTTTGCGGATTTGGCAAGCATTCCGAGTAAAAGCTTCTCAGTGAAAATTCATCCGCCTTGCAGCTGCCATTCGGAGTCGGCATTGAACATGTAGGTTCCGTTGCGCCAATTTGTATGAAGAAATAAAAAGGAGCACGACGCAAATTGGAAATGAAGCCCGGCTTTACTATTTTCGGAGGTATATCGCGCCAACCATATATTTATTTTGAAAGTGTCTCACCGATCTAGATATTTAGGAAAATCGTACGGGGGGATGAAATATTGCAATTAATTTTTGGGAGACCTCCAATTGAGCTACCTATTAAATACATTATTCGTAGTTTAGTTTCTCACGAAAGGGAGAGGTTGGATGACCTAGAAAGTTCAGGATGATCATATCAAATAGTTCCGCTTCTATACTTAGAAATTTCATAGCAAACGGCATAATTTTGCAATCAAGTTTGAAAGAAATGCACATTGATCTATAAATCTGCAACCTCACACATATGTATGCAGTTCAGATGACCAAGACAATGCAACAAAAGGAAATAAAATGGTTATTATCTCGAACACCGATGACAACAGGATGGTTTGGTGGGGGCCACCAGTCACATACGGTGATGACTATGTACACTATAATTCCAAACTCAATACATCGCTTAGAGTGTAATACGACGACCTTTTGATGAAGATTGGTAGATATGCTACGTCACACGGGGTTGGTCCCCATACAAAGAAATAAGTTGTCAAAGTTCGCCCCTATGTTGTTGTTGTTGTAGCAATGTTTCGCCCCACCTAATAGCTGCGACCGATCACAAATTGTCATCAATGTCCTCTAACGGGAGTCCAAGAAAACTTGCAGTTTCGACAGCTTATTTTGAGATGGTTATAGAAACATATTTTTCATTTTTTTTATGCTTAGAAATACAGTGAAAATGTTTTTTATTGTAACTTTGTTATTTGATATCCAATTTTTAGAATGACATGTCATTATATTGATCTTGGAAAGCTGCATATTTCCTTTTAATGTCCTTTCAAGCTAAGAAGTCGTTTTCACATGATTAGGTCAGCTAATTGGGTATTATCCCCCCCAAAGTATCCTTTCTGTTTTACCAAACGAAAGTACTTCCAAATTCAATACATTCTTGCTTTCGAACCATTCCCCTAAGTTAATAAACAAAGAAGTTCAAGCACTTTGCATTTTATTTATAGCTTCTAATCAACTTTACTCTTATTACATGCTATTCAGTATGTGCGTATAAAAACCAATTGACATACATAATCATATCCTTTTTACATACTACTCTTACTTAAAGGCTTATTTAAAGCATAAGTAAGGCCAAAAGTTCACAAACGGCCCGATTCTTAGCGTAACCGGTAAAATAGTACCCAGAACATTATGTAACCGAAAATCGTTACCACTTGTTTTATTCGCGATTCTGGCCAAAGTGGTAACGCTGCCATCACCGAAAAACTCACCAGTGTCTGTGGTGAAAGTTAAAAGTTGGTTTTCTTCGCTTTACCCATGGCAGAACGATACAAGGTGGCAGCATGGGACAGCTGAATATAAGCTTTTTTATTTAATTTGATACAGCAACTTCCGGCGCAGTACGATTTTGACATTTGTCCATCGAATTTACAAAAACGAAGTACATGGAATTTTTATTTATGTTTGTAGATATGTCACCATGCTGCCACCGTGTATGGTTCCGCCATGGCTTTACCGAAAATGTGTCACTCGTAGATACGATGTTAACGAATAAACGGGACGATGTGTATATACATATGTGCATACATGCATACGTTTTTACATAGCTATATTGAAATATATGCTGTGAAAGTACATGGAAACAAATATGTATAGCAAGAGGAAACACTTTTTTACTATTATGTTTACTTATTTGCGCTCACAATTCTTTATTTTTCAGTATTGTCTTTCTCTAAACAACAGCTTTTGTGTGGTTACATCGATGTTACCACCTATTTTAGTGGGTAAACAATTATCCGGCTACTTTCGTGGGCAGAATATCAAAAGGGTACAAAAGTTACCACATGAAGAAAGTTGCCGTGGTGAAGAAAGTTGTTACCACATTAGAATCAGGCTGTAAATTGCAGTTTGTAAGCGATCTTTGTGTTGCGAGTGAGTCTGTAAATGATGTCATGACGAAAAGCGCATGCAAAGCTGGAAGGCCGCGATCAATAAAAAAAATACTTGATTCCCATCGAGAATGATAAAAAGTGTTTGCCAAACCACTGCGGAGGGGCGACTCTGCTTAGAAACACTTTCTCAAAATTGTTCATGTGTGGTAGGCGAAGTACGCTACCACCATACCACGCCGTCAAGATTTGTGTTTGAATATGTTGAAGATCGCTTACTGGACGGACTTTTACAATTATTTTGCAACCCGGTCTAATCTACATACATACATGTAATCCTTTGCGAAATGCAAAAGAAAACCCACCCTTAAGACGCAGTTATATAAGAGAATATATAAATAAGGTCATTGCTAAAACAATTTAAAAGATATTTTGCTAAACTAATGGTCAAGGCACAATGAAGTTTTTCATATGGATGCGTTCAATGCAATCTTAAGCACAATGAGTAGATTGCACGTATTTTTATGGAGATCGGCAGAACGAGCGACACTAGCGCCATCTGACACGAAAAATTAGCCATCTTCTGTTGCATGCAAAGCGTAACGAATTGACTTGTTTTGGCTATGAGTGCTATCATACTCTACAAATGAAATTGTTTTCCCCACTCGTCTATAAGCTTCTGGGGTACATGCTCTCACACATAGGTATGTACAACGCTTCTTATACTCAGCTGAGCAGAGCTCACAGAGTATATTAATTTTGTTCGCATAACGGTACCACGTAACGGCATAAACTAATCGAGATAGATATAGACTTCTATATATCAAAATGATCTGGGCGAAAAAAGAAATTCATTTAGCAATGTCTGTAAACACGATAACTTGAGTAAATTTTGAGGTATCGTAGTGAAATTTGGTACGCAAGTTCCTGGGCACTCATCTCAGATCGCTCATCTCAGATATTTAAAATGAACGAAATCGGGGTATAACCACGCCCACTTTTTCGATATCGAAAATTTCGAAAAACCGAAAAAGTGCGATAATTCATTACCAAAGACGGATAAAGCGATGAAACTTGGCAGGTGGGTTGACCTTATGACGGAGAATAGAAAATTCGTAAAATTTTGAACAATGGGCCTGGCACCGCTCACTGTAATTTGGCAGTCGTTGAAGACATCATGATGAAATTTGGCAGGAACGTTACTCCTATTTCTATATGTGTTCTAAGCAAAATTAGAAAATCGGATGACTTTAAAAAAAATTTTAAGTCAAATTTTAGCAAAAAATTTAATATATTTACAGTATATAAGTAAATTATGTCAACATTCAACTCCAGTAATTATATGGTTCAACGAAATACAAATTTAATTTGTTTAGAATACTTTTAATGCCATAAGTCGATCAAAAATTTACCAATCTGTTTAATACACTCTCACAGCACGGTATTTATTAAAAGGATTGTACGAATGTATATATATATATAATAGGTTTCTTTAATTTCACTCATTTACTTCACATTACAAAATAATAATTAATTTAATTTATTTAAATTTGGAAGAATTAA
>JARSSU010005233.1:0-36764 GCA_029619165.1 Eurosta solidaginis | reverse complement strand
CCTCCCCTCCCCCTCTCCCCCCCCTCCCATTCTTTTCTCTCCCTCCCCAGCTCTCTTATCCTCCTTCCCCCCTCTCCCCAATCCCTCTCTCTTCTTCCCGCCCTTTCTCCCTCCCCCCCTCTCCCCCTTCTCTCCCCTGTCCTCTCCCCTCCCCTTTCCTCTTCTGCTCCCTCCATGAGTCGTCCCCCGTCCGAGAGAGCCCCTCCCGTCTCCCCCCCTTACATCGCCTTGATGATAACTTTTTTTTGAGTGCACACATACAACTACCACCACTCCCTTTTAAAACCCTAATACCTTAATTTGATACCCATATCGTGCAAACAAATTCTAGAGTCACCCCTGGTCCACCTTTACGGCAATATCTCGAAAAGGCGTCCACCTATAGAACTAAGCCCACGCCCTTTTAAAATACTCATTAACACTTTCATTTGATACACATGTCATAACAAACACATTCCAGGGTTATCCTAGGTAAATTTCCTATATGTGATTTTCCCTTATTTTGTCTCCATAGCTCTCAGCTGAGTATGTAATGTTCGGTTACACCCGAACTTAGCCTTCCTTACTTGTTTTTATTTAAATGCCTGAAAATTTATTATTTGACGTTGTAATGTTAGGTTTGTTATACGATAGTATATAAATGCATGTCCTATGCTATGCTAAGTTATGTTTATTATGTTATGTTATTATATGTTATGTTAAACCATGTTATATTATGTTAAGTAGTGTTATGCCAAATTATGGTTTGTTATTTAATGTTATGTTATTTTATGCTATGTGTTTTATGTTATGTTATTTTGATTTAATGTTTTATTTCATTATATGCTATGTTATGATTTGTTATGCTATGTTAGTTTTCTTAATGCCGTATCATGGTATGTTTTCTTAATTCTGGTATGTATTCTTAAGTAATGATGTGTTTTGTTATGTTATGTGTTGCTAAAAAGTGGCAGTGTTGAAACTCAACAGATCTCTAAGCGCATAAAGTGTAGGTTTGGAAATAACCTACCTCAGAGCTCAGGCAGAATTCTAAAATGCCATCGGAAAGAGGTTGGAAAGTTGGCAGCTCCTGGTTTTTGTTTTCGCCGGAAAAAAACAAGAACGTGATAATCTTGTGCGCGAACTATCAAAAAGGAAATATGCTTCTCGGCTGGATATAGTGTAGAATCAGACACACCACAATAGTTGGCTATGCTATGTTACTCGAATAATCCGGTCTAAACAAGGAACAGAAAACACAAGGAAAGCTAGACGGCGAAAGGCTACAATCGCAACAGCCTGCCAATGATTTCGCAACTCGACACCTGCTCTCTGAGAGCACAAGTCAGCCCGACGGAATGCAGGAGCAGTCGGAGCATATCTCTAAAGCACTTCATTGTGCCGCCGAACGAAAAATTCGTAATCGGCGACTACGGAAAACAACTGACACGATAAAGAATGCCGCGTTGCAATCGAAAGAAAAAGACACTGCGAACAGGAAGAGTGCGCAACAACGCTATCGCGAGCTGAAAAGGGAAGCGAGACGCCTTTTCAGGAAGAAAAAACCAAAGGCAGAAAGGCGTGATTGCGAGGAGCTTGAGCTGCTAGCCACCAGGTATAACGCCAGCAAATTTTACCAAAAAATTCAGCGACAGACGGAAGGTTGTACGAAAATGGCGACCTTGTAAGCGATGTCCGGAGAGTACTTAGATTATGGAGGGAACACTTCTTTGCACTACTTAATAGAGACAAAAACTAGAGCTTATTGAACAAGACTCGAAGCATTTTTTTATTTTTAACATAGTTAGTGCAGAAGATTTTAACGCATTAGCCATCGCGCAAGGAATTCCGCGGCCTTTCAGCCTGAGGAAGGTAGTCCATGGAATGGCGGTCAGGCTCGGTTTGATCGTAATTAACACTGATTCGACCTCAAACTAACGACAGGTGAGTTTTGGATCCTTCATTCCAGATACAGCTAAAATAATTAAGATAAAGAGTCGTGGAGGACCGAAGATTATTCGGAGTATACTCTGTTGCGGCGGATGAGAAGATTGAAGAGCAAATACACTGTCTGCGCTACGTTTGCGAAATAATCAAGTAAATTGCATTTTATATCCTAGCTGTGGCTTCGAACTTTAAGAAATTAACACGCTTCATATATCAGCCCAAGTGCGTCTATGTAAGGTTATCAATTTGTGTGCCATCAGAAAATAATTTAAACTTCCATGGTTTATTCTCATCCTCAACATTATCCCTCGTCCCTTTTATTTCCTTTCTGTACACTTGTGGTTTATGTTCACTCAGTCAGTAATTCTCATATCGTCCAACAATGTAAATATCAACTCAACTACGCAATCTAATATCTAATATATATTATAAAGGCAAAGTTTGGCATGTTAAGTGTTTGGTGTAGATGTTGGATGTTTAGCTGTTTGGATGTTTAGGATGTTTGGATGTTTGGATGTTTGGATGTTTGTATGTTGGATGTTGATCCAGACGTTTTGTCTTGTGACTCATACACGCAGAACGGCTGGACCCTCTGATTGGATGAAATTTGGCACACATATAGGCCAATAGTCTCTAGAAGGATCTACTAGCTATATATTTTCAAAGGGAGGCGTGGTCCCCGCTAGGAACAGGTATAATTTAATTATTATATTTTTCGTCTTTGCGACTGAATCACACGCCAGAATGGCTACACGGATTTTGATGTAAATTTGGGCCACACAACAGTAGTCTACTAGCGAAATTTTTTTCGAACAGGGGAAAGAGGGGTGGGTCCACGACCTTCGAGAATTATTTTTCATAATTTTTACACATATACTTTACGATACTGGCCTTACATCATATCACAGACTCAAGGGCGTCAAATAGTCGAGGGCTTACAAGTAAGCAGTGACACACCTCCGCCCGCCCCCTTTATCACTCGGTGTAAATCCATTAAAATGTTTATACACTCAATCTAAATTTTCTCCGAAATCATATATTTTTTGGCATACTGTAGCATGCGAGACGAGATCTAGACAATTTTGGAGGAACGATCAGTGTCCTCTCCTCTCCTCCCGCCATCGCCTCCATCCATCGTTTTTATTAGCACGCTTTTATTAGGCTTTCGCCTGTATGTGTCTATCTACTTTTTATTCGCTCCAATGCGCCTGCTGCCTTATTACATGGTTTATAATAGCCTCACCGTTATGTAATCCGTAGGTTCCTATCGAGAACCCTTACCGGATCATCCTGGGATTTTTTCGGATCGTCCGGGATTACGCCGGGGTAATTCGACTTTTGCGGGACTATTTCGGGATCATTTGGGACCCGTCCGGGATCATGTCTGTATAGTTTACGGGATCGTCGGGATCCCGTCGGGTTATTTTGGAGAACATTCGGCTATTCGGATCATGCGGGTAACTATTTCGCGATCATTGGGACCCTTCCGGCATCATTTCTGGATGGTTTTCGGGATCGTGCGGGATCGCGTCGGGTCATATGGGACTTTTTCGGGATCATTCGAGGCTCTTCGACATTCATTTCTGGATGGTTTTCGGATCCGTCGGATATAGCTCGTCGGTCATTTGGGGAGCTTTTTCGGGATCATTTGGGGCTCTTCCGCATCATTTCTGGATGTTTTTTCGGATCCGTCCGGATCTCGTCGGGGTCATTTGGGGATGCTTTTTTCGGATCATTTTGGGCTCATCCGGCATACATCTGGATGGTTTTCGGATCCGGCCGGGATCCCGCCGGGTCATTTCGGGACTTTTTCGCGACTAATACGGATCATTGGGACCCTTTCGGCTCATTTCTGGATGTTTTCGTGGATCCGTCCGGGATCCCGTCGGGGTCATTTCGGGACTTTTTCGCGACTAATACGGGATCATTTGGGACCCCTTTCGGCATCATTTCTGGATGGTTTTCGGGATCCGTCCGGGATCCATTAGGGTAATTTCGGACTATTAGGGATCATTTGGGAACCTTTCGCGGCATCATTTCTGGATAATTTTCGGGATCCGTCCGGGATGCCGACGAGGTCATTTCGGGACTATTTCGGGATCATTTGGGATACCTACCGGCATCATTTCTGGATGGTTTTTGGGATTCGTCCGGGATCCCGTCGTGGTCCTTTCGGGACTTTTTTTCGACTAATACGGGATCATTTGCGGACCCTTTCGGCTCATTTCTGGATAGTTGTCGGGATCCCGTCACGGTCATTTCGGACTATTAGGGATCATTGAGGACCTTTCCGGCATCATTTCTGTATTGTTTTCGGAATCCTTTCGGGATCCGTCAGGGTCATTTTGGGACTTTTTTGGGCTAATACGGGATCATTTGGGGATCCTCTAGGGGTCGTTTCGTGACTTTTTCTGTTTTATTCGGGATCATTTGGGGACCCTTCCGGCTTAATTTCTTGATGGTTTGCCTGATCCATCGGGTCATTTCGGACCATTTTGGGATCATTTGGGGACCCTTCGAGATCATTTCTGGATCCGTCCGGGATGCCGTAGGAGCCATTTCGGGATTTTTGTTACTTTTCCGGGATAGTTTTTTGGACCCTTCCGGGATCATTTCTGGTCTGTGCGGGTCCCATCTGGTCATTTCCGGACTATTTCGGGATCATTTTGGGATCCTTCGGAATCATTCTTTATGGTTTTCGCGATCCGTCGTTGATCCTCGGAGCATTCGGAACCTTTCTGGAGTATGTCGGGGTCATTTGGGACTTTTTCGGGATCATTTGGGGCTCTTCCGGATCATTTCTGGATGGTTTTCGGATCCGTGCGGGATCTCGTCGGGGTCATTTGGGGACTTTTTCGGGATCATTTGGGGGCTCTTCCGGCATCATTCTCGGATGGTTTTCGGGATCCGGTCCGGGATATCGTCGGGGTCATTTGGGGACTTTTTCGGGATCATTTGGGGGCTCTTCCGGCATCATTTCTGGATGGTTTTCGGGATCCGTCCGGGATCCCATCAGGGTAATTTTGGGACTATTAGGGGATCATTTGTGACCTTTCCGGCATCATTTCTGGATAATTTACGGTATCCATCCGGGATGCCGACGAGGTCATTTCGGGATTATTCGGGATCATTTGGGATACCTACCGGCATCATTTCTGGATGGTTTTTGGGATTCGTCCGGGATCCCGTCGGGTCATTTCGGGACTTTTTCTCGACTAATACGGGATCATTTGCGGACCCTTTCGGCATAATTTCTGGATAGTTGTCGGGATCCGTTCGGGATCCCGTCACGGTCATTTCGGAACTATTAGGGGATCATTGAGGACCTTTCCGGCATCATTTCTGGATAGTTTTTGGAATCCTTTCGGGATCCCGTCAGGGTCATTTCGGGGCTTTTTCGGGATCATTTAAGGATGGCTTTCAGGATTCGTCCGGGAACCCGTCAGGGTAATTTCTGGACTTTTCCGAAACTATTTCGGGATCATTTTGGACCTTCCCAAGATCATTCTGGATGGATTTCGGGATTTGTCCGGGATGGCCTCAGGGTCATTTTGGGACTATTAGGTGAACATTTGAGGACCGTTCCGGCATCACTTCTGATGGTTTTCGGTATCCGTTCAGATTCCCGTCGGAATAATTGCGGGACTTTTTCGGATCATTGGGGTCCCTTCCAAAATCATTTCTGGATGGTTTTGGGATTCGTCCGGCATCCCGTCGGGGTCATTCGGACTTTTTCTCGACTAATACGGGATCATTTGCGGGCCCTTTCGGTATCATTTCTGGATAGTTGTCGGGATCCGTTCGGTATCCCGTCAGGGTCTTTTCGGACTATTGGGAGATCATTTGAGGACCTTTCCGGCATCATTTCTGGTAGTTTTCGGGATCCTTCCGGGTCCCATCAGGGTCATTTCGGGACTTTTTCGGCATCATTTAAGATTGGTTTTCAGGATTCGTCCGGTATCCGTCAGGGTAATTTCTGGACTTTTCCCAGACTATTTCGGGATAATTTTGGGACCCTCCCAAGATCATTTCTGGATGGATTTCGGGATCTGTCCGGGATGCCGTCAGGGTCATTTTGGGACTATTAGGTGATATTTGAGTACTTTTTCGGCATCACTTCTGGATGGTTTTCGGTATCCGCTCAGGATCCCGTCGGAATTATTGCGGGACTTTTCGGGATCATTTGTGTCCCTTCGGCATCATTTCGGCTGGTTTTTGGGATCGTCCGGCATCCCGTCGGGTTCATTTCGGAACTTTTTCTCGACTAATACGGGATCATTTGCGGGCCTTCTGCATCATTTCTAGATAGTTGTCGGATCCGTTCGGATCCCGTCAGGGTCTTTCGTAACTATTAGGTGTTCATTGAGGACATTTCCGGCATCATTCTGGATAGTTTTACGGGATCCTTTCGGGTCCAGTCAGGGTCATTTCGGACTTTTATCGGGATCATTTAGAGATGGCTTTCAGGATTCGTCCGGGAACCCGTCAGGGTAATTTCTGAACTTTTCCGAGACTATTCGGGATAATTTTGGACCTTGCCAAGATCATTTCTGATGGATTTTGGATCAGTACCGGATGCCGTCAAGGGTATGGTATTAGGTGATCATTTGAGGACCTTTCGGCATCACTTCTGGATGGTTATCGTATCCGATCAGGAGTCCCCTCGGATTCATTGCGGACTTTTTCGGGCTATAATGTGGGGTCCCTCCCAAGATCATTTCTTGATGGGATTTCGGGATCTGTTCGGGATCACGTCAGGCGTTGTTGTTGTTGTTGTTGTAGCGATTCAGGTTACTCCCCGAAGGCTTTGGGGAGTGTTATCGATGTGATGGTCCTTTGTCGGATACAGATCCGATACGCTCCGGTAACACAGCACCATTAAGGTGCTGGCCCGACCATCTCGGGAACGATTTATATGGCCACATTGAACCTTCAGGCCATCCCTCCCTCCCCACCCCCAAGTTCCATGAGGAGCTTGGGGTCGCCAGAGCCTCGTCTGTAGTGAAACGGGATTCGCCGCTCGAAGGTGAGGTTGACAATTGGGTTGGAGATAGCTATATGTTGCGCTACACAACCCTTGAATCCCATCCCGTCAGGGTCAGTTAGGGGTGCGTTCGAGATCCCGTCATGGTCATTCGGGACTTCTCGGGAATATATGGGATCATATCTGGATGGTTTATGGGATCCGTCCATGACCCCTTAAGGGTCATTCGGGGACTATTAGGTGATCATTTGAGGACCTTTGCGGCATCACTTCTGGATGATTTTCGTATCCGTTCGGGATCCCGTCGGAATCAATGCGGGGAATTTTACGAATCATTTGGGATTCCTCCGGCATCTATTTCTGGATGGTTTCGGGATTTGTCCGGGATCCCGTCGGGGTTATTTCGGGACCTTTCGGGGCTAATACGGGATCATTTGGGATCTCTAGGGTCGTTTCGTGACTTTTTCTGTATTATTTCGGGATCGTTTTGGGACCCTTTCGCATAATTTCTTGATGGTTTGCCGGATCCATCAGGGTCATTTCGGGACCATTTTGGGATCATTTGGGGACCCTTCCGAGATCATTTCTGGATCCGTCCGGGATGCCGTAGGAGCCATTTCGGGATTTTGTGTTACTTTTTCCCGGGATAGTTTTTGCACCCTTCCGGGATCATTTCTGGATCTGTGCGGATCCCATCTGGGTCAATTCCGGACTATTTCGGGATCATTTTGAATCCTTCCGAATCATTTCTGTATGGTTTTCGCGATCCATCGTGGATCCCCTCGGAGCCATTTCGGAACTTTTTCTGGAGTTAGTCGGGATAATTTAGGGACCCTTCCTGGATATTTCTGGATGGTTTCTGAGATCCGCCCGGGAGCCCGTCAGGGTATTCGGAACTTTTTCGGGCTATTTCGGGATCAATTTGGTACCCTTCAGGCATCATTTCTGTGTGGTTATCTGGATAAGTCTAGAATCGTGTCGTTGTCATTTCGGGTTTTTTTTGGGACTACTTCGGGAACTTTGGATAACACTCCGGGGCGTTTCTGGATGGTTTTCGGGATCCGTCCGCGATAGCGTCGGGGTCATTTCGTGGCTTTTTTCTGGATAATTTCGTTATCATTTTGGGATCCTATCAGGTTATCAGCTCAAAAAGTTCTTTTTTTTACTCAATACAAAAATAAATGCATAGACAGAAAAAAATTTTAAACAGAACTTTATAAGCAGGCTAACGTGAATAGCCCACATATTTCATTTCTCCTTGCGACGGGGCCGTAAAGGCTAGTAGCATATAAATGGATATGCTTACTTATAGTTAAATTTTATACCTTTCATGAAAATGAAATGGTATATTAATTTCGTCACGAATCCCAAAATTGTAAGTCCTTAAAGGAAAATAGATAGATCCACCATTAAGTATACCGAAATAATCAGGATGAAGAGCTGAGTTGATTTAGCCATGTCCGTCTGTCCGTCTGTCTGTTTGTATGCAAACTAGTCCCTAAATTTTTGAGATATCTTGATAAAATTTGGTGAGCGGGTGTATTTGGGTGTCCGATTAGACAGTTGTCGGAACCGGCCGGATCGGACCACTATAGCTTTTATAGATTTTTCAGAAAAAGAGGGTTTTGGTCATATCTTACTCAATTTAACAGATTGAAGCTTCAAACTTCACCATATAATTTCATATATTGCACATATTGTTGCCTGAAAAAATTGATGAGATCGGTCGTATATATAGTATATATCCCCCACAACCGATTGTTCAGATAAGAAACTTTTCGTACTGACTGCCCTATTTTAAGAGCTAGAGGCTTCAAATTTCACAAAATGCTTACGTATATAGCATATATTGTTGTCTGAAAAAGTCATAGATATCGGTGGTATATATATTATATACTTCATATAAACTGTAATTTTTGCCGCTTTTTTACGGCTAGAAGCTTCAAAATTCATCAAGTTTCATCAAATAGTTACGTTTACGTCATATATTGTTGAAATACGTGATTCCTAGTCATTGTTTTTACACGCAGACCACAAAAAACCCGAAACTTTGCATCCTCACACAAAGTGCCTACCTGTTTTTTATTTTATATTTATCTTAAAAATCGTTTAGGTATGTAGATCTGTTCACTATATATTTCTTATCTTATACATCCGATTATTCGGAGATTACGAACGGGATAAGATTATTGTTCAGCCCCATTCATGAAAGGTATGAAGTCTTCGGCACAGCCGAAGACAGTCCCGTTCTTACTTGTTCAAATTGCATTTTATTACAAAAAGGCATCTCCCTCTTTCCAAAAGCATATACATATGTGATTTGCCAGCCGATTTTAAGTTAATGCTCGCTCGCTTTAGCAAAAAACACTGCTGCAGTTGTATGACTTCCTTTATGGCTGCATTTGCGTGGAGATTACGTATTTCCGGTTTTTTGCAATATTACCACGCGACCGCCGTGGTGTGGTGGTAGCGTGCTCTGCGTAATACACCGAAGATCCTGGGTTCTCCCTCTGGTTAAAGCAACATTAAAATATTAGAAACAAGTTTTTTCAATTAGAAGAAAATGTTTCTAAGCGTGGTCTCCACTCGGCAGTGTTTATCAAGCACTCCGGGTGCATTTCTGCCATAAAAAGCTTTCAGTGAAAACTCATATACCTTGCAGATGCCATTTGGAGTCTGCATAGAGCAAGTAGGTTCCGTTCTATCTATTTGTAGGAAAAATTAAAAGTAACACGACGAAAATGGGAAGAGAAGCTCAGCCTAAAATCTGTTCCATTTCTTATATTTTTATTATTTATTGCCACAAAAGTGTGCTTACCCAGAGGGGGGTCAACCTTATTACCCATAAAAATATATTTGTAGGTTTCTATTATTGCTGTCACTTTACAAGGATTATCATAACATGAATGTAATTCGTTCATGCATTTTTCATGTTATTGCATCAAACAAATATTCGTAATTTTTTTAGTGATTTCCTAGAACATTGTTTGTATGATGGTGTCCATTGAAACGACACATTGCAGTATCTATTTTTTTACTTAATCAAATAGAATGTCTAAGCTTGTATAAAGATTCCACACAAAATGAAGTCATTTGATGTGGCAGAATTGAATTTATCGCAAACATTTTAGCAAAGCAGATTGTGTAAAGAAAGGGCTTTGCTTGCATGTATGCAGTAAATTTTTCCATGTATTAGAGGCACATACCAGATATCAGATACCAATATATGTACTCTTCTTATTTGATCGAAATTTATCGCCTTACCTATTTTGGCCAGGTTATAACAAGTCATGCCAGATATTCCTGTTTTCGCCATAACTGACGCCGATTGGGGGCACCAAAAGAGTGATGTCTTCCTTCCCCTTTCTCTCCCAGCTCAGTCCTGCTTTGCCGCGAAATGAGGATGCCGATCGGAGTGTCTTGGTCCATTCGCATAACATGACCTAGCCAGCGAAGACTTGGATTTTTATGCGCTACGCTATATTTATGTCTTCGCAGAGCTTTTACAGCTCGTCATTATGTCTCCTTCGAAACTTGTCGTCAGCATCACGAACAGTACCTTAAATCTTCCTAAAAATGTCCTTTCTAACATTCCAAGAGTATCGCCTTTTCTCTTGACATTGTCTACGATTCCGAGCGATATATCAGGAGCAACTTGTAGAACGTGATTTTTGTTCCTCTAGAGAGGACTCTACTTTACAGTTGCATACTAAGTCCAAAGTAGCACTTGTCGGCAAGAGTAATTCTCGATTTGAATTCTAAGCTGATACTGTCTTCGCTGTTAACTCTGGTTCTGTAACATACTCGACTCTGTAAACAGTGATTATATCTTTAATAACAGTAAGTACATACCTCGTATTGTCGTCATTTATCCAATCCAGAGAAGGTGGAGCTTGTCGCTCTTGCAGCTTTGCTTGCGCTCCAGTCGCTTCTTCGTTGGGCGACTGGTGCCAATTAGTAACAGCAAAATAATTTAAATCATAATTTTGTTCTGGCAGATGATTGATGTAGATAGTAATGATTTTCCGTCATCAATGGTTTAATTTGGTTTAGGCACAAAACGATTTCGGTATTGTGTCATATTCAGTTCTAAGACAACCAGAACAATACTGAGTGAACCATAAAGGTCACTGAAGATGGCACAACCCCGTAATTGGTTTGTGTCCAAGCCAAATTATACAAGCGATCAGGGAAAATAGTTATAATGTGCAGGAATTCAAACTAACTCGCCGCCAGATCTTTCCAGCGTGATTGTGGCTGCGCTCTTTGCTTCGATAAGCGCGTTTCGGTAAGCATACTTCTTTGGTGACAGCATCATATTTCATTCGCATCACATGATGTCTGCGTAAAGCTCGTACAGCTCAACATTAAATCCTTTTACGTTACTTGCCGTCGCCGACGTCCATTGGCCCATAAATCTTTCGAAGAATTTTTCTATCAAACACTCGCAAAGCGGCCCATCTGATATTTTCATGGTCCATGCTTCTGCACCATATACCAGGACGGGTACGATAGGCATGGTTTTCGTTTGTCGTGAGAGAACTTTAATTTCAATTGCCTGCCTAATTAAAAATAGCATTTTTTTGGCAAGAAGTATTCTTTATTGGCCTTCAAAGCTGATGTTGCTCTTCGTGTTTATGCTAGTTCCACAATAAATGAAGTCTTTCACTATTCCGAAATTATGGCTTCCAACAGTGGTGTGGTTGCCATAGCGCAAATGCGCTGATTCTTTGCTTGACGGCTGCACGTATGTAGGTTTGTCGATAACAGACCTTTTATAATTCAATAACTCGTCGAAATGAAATGTATCACATGCCCTTAACCCATCGATAACAAAACGATAACTCATCGATATCAATCTGTTATTATTTCAATTCCAGTTTGATTAAACCGCTTTGCTATGCCTTTATTTTCTATCTGATAGTGCACTTATACTAAAAACCACGCTAACAGTGACATCTACCTTGCGCTTATATTCCGGATTCGCCCATATCGTGAGCAAATATGTTTACAAACCAAAAACTTCTTTCCCTTTGATTATTTACAAGACAATCAAATGTTGAGATGATAGCAATGACCACAGTAGCGGTCAGCAATAAAAAGCTACAATGTACAACGTATATAAGGAAAGTATATAATCAAAATATTTACGATCAACATTAAAAAGGAATAAACGCTATTCTTCCCTTTACCTTCGCACGCTATAAATTTTCTTCGAATCTCTGTACGAACATTTGTGCTCAATCGCCCGCTTCCTACACTCTCCCTATTCAGAATATTTTATAAACTACAAACGTATTGTGCTTTAATGCATCCGTTTTATGCTTCAGTTGATTAAATTGCTTTTTGCGTGACATATGAATGACTCAAGAAGGATAGATTGTAGGGGAAGGTCTTTTTTTTTAATTTTTTGTAAAGCAAATATATGCGTTAGGACTTCTAGTCCGGCATTTTTTCTCATATGACTTCTTACATTTTAATACGCTTAGTGAAAATCACTGCTTAAACCTAAAGTTTATTTTGTTACTAGTTTTATGCAATTTTTTTTATTTTACTCGACGAGAAATCGAAAGTAATTTACATACAGCA
The DNA here is from genome assembly GCA_029619165.1 of Eurosta solidaginis. NCBI lineage: Eukaryota > Metazoa > Arthropoda > Insecta > Diptera > Tephritidae > Eurosta > Eurosta solidaginis. The sequence continues at coordinate 24,265 of JARSSU010005233.1, read as the reverse complement.
GTGAACAGAAAAGTAGTAGTGGCAGGTTTTTTTTTAAATTTCTTCAATCAAATTCTTCTTTTTATACCCAGCTCGTACTTGAACATAAGGTTACTATAACTTTCTACGAATAACGCTAGTACATAATGTCATAAAGCAATCGAGATAGATATGGTTAAGTTAGGTTAGGTTTGATGGTAGCTAACCTGATAGGGGAAGCTCACTTGGACAACATGCAGGTCCGTTGTGATACCACATACAATAAAATGAAATAACGGTGACGTAGATATAGCTACTTAGATAATCGTTGATACTGATCTCAACCTTGGATAAATCCTCAGGAGATCCAAGTGAGTGGCGACCGCAGTACTTTCGCCTAGTTCTGGCAAAAGCTGAGCAATCAAGTATAAAGTGATTTGATGATTCCACCTTATCATTCTCATACAGCTGCAGCAGGATGGAGTTTCCAGGATATTGAGACGTTCCGCATGGATACCCATGTGACAGTGCCCTGTCAAAACGCCAATGACCATTGATAGGTGAGCCTTAGTGAACCCAGGTACTTCGGCAGACCTTCTGCCATCTACTTTCGGCCAAAAAGATCTTGTCACCCTGCAAGAGGTGGTGTCCGCCCAACGTTTTCTGAGCTGACTCGAGGCCCAGCTATAGAGGAGCAAACCACAGGTGGCCAGCGGAATCCCGAGATCCCTACAGCCATCTGAAACGGAAATAAAAAATCTAGAAAACCAAACAATATCTGACCACGAAACCATCTGCTTCAATTTGCCTGTTCAAGAAAGGCATAAAATGAGAATATACGAACTTCGCGTCTGTTAGAATAACTATACAAAGGAAAATTTAATAGCTCTACTTAGAAATTACAACTTCATGGAAGCTAATGATTTGGATATAGGACTTAAAGTTCAAACAAAAATTCTAACTTGTGTGATATAATGGGAATGCTTACCTACGAGAAACGAGTACAAATAAAATTAGTAAATAAGTGGTATAACCGCGAACTAGCTGAACTTAACAAACTAAAATATGAGCTTTACAAGCTAGCGCAAAATACAAATTAATGGGACAATTATAATCATACAAAGCGGCACTATTAGAAATTAATCAAAATAAAAAAGAAACAATTCATGGAAAATAAAATAGCGGCAAATTACAATAATCAAAGACTAATGTGGAACTGTCCCAAAGATGCCATAAATTTGACACATCGCAAATAAAACGCATCGTTATAAATAATGTGATAACTGAACAAAACTATAAAATTGCAAGACAACTGAACCTTTACTTCGTCGAGAGCATAAGAACAATTTGCAATAATATTGAATCAACTATACCAGATGAAACCCCAGAGGATAATATTATAAGTGTATTTAAATTTAAAAAATTAAACGTGGAATAGCTCATGAGAACAACTGCGACCTTAAAAATAAGTATGGAGGAAAAAATCTGGTCTCTGAAGGTGTATTTAAAGACGGTATGGAAAACTTAGGATAGGCATATACGTACATTATCTATGAAAGCTTTAACAAAAGTATTTTTCCGGCAAGTTTGAAAACCTCAATAGTTGTACCAGTTGAAAAAGTCAAGGGGATGGAAAACCGGAGGAAATACGGCCCATTAATACGTTGCATAGCGTTGAAAAAAGTATAGAGAAAATCGTGAAGGACTAGCTTCAAGGGTACCTGAACAAACAGAAAATTATAATAAATTAGTAATCGGGCTTCAGGCCAAAACACTCCTGTGAAACTGCCCTAAACTTGGTAATAGCGGAATGGAAAGAAGCCATGTCAAAAAAACTAATAACAGTTTCGGTCTTCCTAGACCTAGAAAGAGCATTTGAAACAATTGACAGGGTTATCATTTTGAGAAAGCTTAAAAGAATATGAGTACGAAATACGGCTCTTGATTGGTTTAAAAGCTACCTTACTGGAAGAAAACAAAAAGCAGTAATCAGAAATGCACAGTCACCGGAAATTGATGTTGAAATAGGTCTACCGCAGGGATCTGTACTTGCAGCAAGTTTGTTCATTATTTACATAAACGATATTAAAAACTATCTAAGCCATTGTAACATACGTCTTTTCGCAGATGATGCATTATTGACAATAAGCTGTCCAACGGAGATAGAAGCTATGTCCAAAACGCAAGCGGATTTGGATGCTATATATAAGTGATTGTTCCAAAATAAGTTAAAACTTAATATTGAAAAAACCAAATGGATTATTATGAGGAGAAAACTAACAGAAGACAATTCTTCCCTAAAAATGGCACATAGTACTATACAAAGGGTTGATGAAATGAAATGCCTAGGAGTAATAATTGATGAGAAACTCAAGTGCGATGGGCATCTGAAATATGTAGAGTGAAAAATATCAAAAATTTGTATTTATGTTCTGAACGTGCAAGGACGCGAACAAATATTACAAAATAATGGTCTATAGGTCTATTGTAAAACCGCACTTCATATATTGCCCTACAATTTTATTTACGTTAGCGGACTCGAACATTAAAAAACTACAGGTGAATCAAAATAAAGCTATGCGGTTCATCCTCACAATACGATATGACTCTCCAATACACGAAATGCTTAATAGCCTAAATTGGCTGAGTGTGAAGCCACACACAATTTATACATAATATGAAACTAGGTAACCTGCCGAAATATTTGAACGACCGCGTGTTATATAATAATGAGGTCCATGATTACCAAATGAGAAATAGAAACAATTTTCATTTGCCAGCTGTAAGATCGGAATTTGACAAAAAAAAAGTATATATTACGATGGAATAAGAAAATAATGCTGAAATATCAATCAATTTAAGAAATTATTGTTCAACTAGAAATACGAATTTAATTCATTGATAAGAAAAGTAGAAAAACTCTTTTCTTATAGCGGATCTAGCATAAAAGAGCAAATAGAACATAGTAATGGAGAATTAGAAGAATTTATGAAGCACTGCAAAACAAAGCCTTTTAGATAATTTAATGATGTAAAAACAAAAATCAATTAGCAATAACATAAAGGGATCTCATAGTTGTAATTTAAGAAATTAGGTCTACAAGACTGTAAATATATAAATAAAAAAATCTTCATCCGGTTCAGTTATACTTATGTGGGCTCCGGGATCTGCTTGACAGTTTCCCGGGATATCACTGTGGCGCGGGACCCAGATAATCTTAATTATAAAATAGTTCGATGCAATCGCAAGCGAGGTCATGCACTCCCAGACTACCCTCGATCTCACTGTATTTGAACTCAAGGCCTTGATAGCCGTAGTAACACTGGATAGAATTTTATCCACCGCATCTTAAATCGCACCAACTTCCGCTTGGAATACACCGCAGTGATCAGCCAACTTAAGCATGCGGCTTAAATTTAGCTATTGACAAAACTGACAAAATAAAAAAAATAAAAATACTCATTAATACATTTCATTTGATTCCCATATCGTACAAACAAATTCTAGAGTCACCCCTGGTCCACCTTTATGGCGATATCTGGAAAAGGCGTCCACCTATAGAACTAAGGCCCGCTCCCTTTTAAAATATTAACTATCATCTTTCGTTTGATACCCATATTGTACAAACGCATTCTAGAGTCAACCCTGGTCCACCTTTATAAACGATATCTCTAAAAGGCGTCCACCTATGGAACTAAGACCACTCCCTTTTAAAATACGCATTAACACCTTTCATTTGATACCCATATCGTACAACACACATTCTAGAGTCACCCCTGGTCCACCTTTATAGCGATATCCCTAAATGGCGTCCACCCATAGATCTATGGCCTACTCCCTCTTAAAATACTCTTTGATACCTTCCACTTGATACACATGTCATACAAACACATTCCAGGGTTACCCTAGGTTCCTTTTCCTACATGGTGATTTTCCCTTATTTTGTATCCATTGCTCTCAGCTGAGTATGTAATGTTCGGTTACACCCGAACTTAGCCTTCCTACTTGTTTTATTTGTAAGCTGATACAATTCTTTCTAGGCCCACGGCAACACTGCCAGCAAGTCTGAAAAGGCTTTCTTATCCCACGATTGTATACGAAACGTGCATTAGTACGTTTTTCTACTACTACTTCCTCTAATGCTACTACTTTAAAAATACTTTTTTAAATACCTTTATGTATATATTGCAAAATGAATCAGCTTGCATATAATTAAATATATGTGAAGGCGAAATGAATGTCAATAATGCGCTGCTTAACATAAAGTCGACTTCAGTCTATTGTTATTCCGGTTTTCGTATTTCTTGCCAAAAAAATGTATGTTTTTGTTTTCGTACTATTGCAACACAGTTTGGGAATTGGTTTTCGAGGTTGAGGGAGAATATTTTCATTGCCGTTTTTTAGTGTTTCCGCAACCTTTTTGCGATGAATATCGTTTGAGACAAAGCGTACGATATTTCCAATGTATTTTATTACTCCCCTAACACCCCAGAACACACAAACGTCTCACCTAGCACTCGCTGGCACTAAAACTGAGTTAGGAGCCGAAAATAGGTTATGGCCGTCCAACAAGGCGCGCTAGTCGCTCCGCCAACCGGCGCCAATTGGTCACACCAAGGGAGTTTAAATCGTTTTCCACCTGGTCCTTTCAACGGAGTGGGGGCCGCCCTCTACCTCTGCTTCCATAGGCGGGTTCCGAAAGAAACACTTTCTTGGCCGAAGCATCATCTTTCATTCGCATAGACATAGCCTATCCAGCGCAGCCGCTGCGTTTTAATTCGCTGGAATATGTGGATGGCTGCGTATGGCTCGTAAAGCTCATCATTAAATCTTCTTCGGTACTCGCCAACGCGTAGAGGTCCATAAATCATTCGAAGAACTTTTCTCTCGAACACTCCCAAAGCCGTTTCATCTGCTGTTGTCATCGTCCATGCTTCTGCCCCATATAGCAGGACGGGTACGATAAGTGACTTCTGGAGTATGATTTTCGTTCGCCGAGAGAGGACTTTACTTTTCAATTACTTACCTAGACCAAAGTAGCATTTATTGGCAAGATTGATTCTTTGCTTGATATCAGTGCTGGTGTTGTTGCTAGTGTTGATGCTGGTTCCCAAATAAAATAAGTCTTTCACTGTTTCGAAATTATGGCTGCCAACAGTAGCGTGGTAGCCAAGGCGCGTATGCGCTGACTCTTTGCTCGATGACAGCTCATTCACAATCAAACCCATCTTTACCGCTTCTTTTTCCAGTTTGGAGTAAGGAGAACTAACAGCGCGGGTGTTTAGGCCGATGCACAGTGTTTCGTGTAGAACAAGCTAGCTGGACAAAATTATTTTATGAGATTTTCCGTTTCATATGCAGTCATTTATTACAACTACGTCATTTTTTCAGCCATATGTTCTTTTTTTATTTTTTTCCAAAATTTTACTTCATATGCATACATTTGCTTATTCATATACAGTAACTCATGTGAATAAGTGACATAGATCCAAAAAAATTTAAAGGACTTAAGAATATTACTTTATTGTACTTAAATTGAATGGACTACAAATCTCAATACTCTAAAAAATTCTAAAAATTCGGAAAAAAAATTAAAATTTTTTATGAAAATTCGTCGAATTTTTCAAACATTTTTTAAATATAATTTAGTTTTTGTTAGAGATCGTGACAAATTTTCGTATGGGAAATTAGTTAAAATAAATTTGAGAAAGCGAAAATTGTAAGAATTGTCCAAAAAGGGGTGTCTACTTATTTATGTGAGTGACTGTACATATGTACATACATATTTTGTATTTATTTGAGTATTTATCCTGGCACTACAATTTTTACAAAATTATTTTATAGTACCAGTCAGGAATGTAAAAGTGAATTACAATAATAATAATAACAATGTAAATAATTAAATTAATTATGTGAAAATTACTTATTACAAAAACTTAAAAGTAAAGTATCATACAAAGTAGAAAAGACAATAGATTTAAATTAAATAAAACCTGATCCAACAAAAAGTTGTAGGGTAGGTTATCTTTTATAATTATGTTATTATTCGCTATCATCACTTTCATTCGATGAGTCACTTGTGGAATAGTCATGAGCATCAGCAACACTACTGTGAAAGCTTGAAACAACTGGGGTATTCATTGACTCCTCAACATTATCGGGGAGACAGTAAATTTAAGACTTCTGAGGTCAGACTTTTAAATTTTTTCTTAGGTATCTCCCTAAAACTGTTAACTAAAGGATCCGATGTTATAAGCAACATATTCATAAGATCTCTATTCGTGGCTTCACGTGACTGCTTTTGTGTGTTATCATCCCTGAATCGTCTCAAATCTTTGTGACGGGCTTCCTGTGCTTCCTCAGAAAGTTGACCAATAGGTAAAATTGCTGATTTTGTAATATCAGTACTATGCACTAAGATTTTATGAACTGTAACAGGCATATTAAACCATGGATAGAGATCTATGTAATGTTTTTTAGTCTCGACCGCAAATTTTTCAAATCTTTGGATATTTATATTGTACCCAGATGCTAATGCGCGAAGGAGAGTGTCGAATTTTTTGATAAGCGTTACATCCAATCCCGTTATCTCAGCACTAGCCTCAGAATTTTCGAAAAACCTACGAGCAGTGTTGCCGTCATTGGTATTGCCGAAACCTGGTTTTGGTTTATCTACTATCAATCCAAGTACACTTTTAAATTTATTCTGGATTTCGTTGGAACGTAGCTTTACACTCTCTTTATCTGCCTCATTCCTAAGCTGCCATTTTTTTACTTCGAGGCGATAACTTATGTGAAGCAAGCATTCAAAACATCTTATCCATGCATGGAGAGTAGACAAACCAAAACCAAGATTATCTCGGTTAGGCGTAAAGTCCCGTAACTCATTATTCATATCTTTTGGAGTGGCACCACAAATATAACACTTTTGTGCGGAAGAAGTTTCAGTCAAAGCATTGCAAACTTTTCCGTCAATCATTGTTAGAAGCATATTGTGATTTACGGAAACTTCGTATTCTTCGAGCATGTACTTTGTTGGCAACAACGCATTTATTTCCTCTAAAACTTTGTTCGTTTCAAAAACAATAAAATCTTTTGTTTCTTTAGAAAAAATAAATTTAAATGGACGACAATACATGGTAGAAGAAGGTCGAGGATTCTGCCAAACAATGTTACCTTTTTCATCCTGTAATTGAAGAGGAACGAAAGAAAATATAAACAAAAACTCATCAGTGTCAGAACTGCATGTAAACTTTTGCTTATATGTGCTATGGCCAGAGCTTCCATCGCAACCCCACTTGCTGATTAAAGTATACGTCAAGTTTGTAGGTAATAAACTAACAAAAGACTTCTTGATTTGCTAAAACTAAACGCTCAACAGTTTTATCTAATACGGACTGGACTTTAATTTCCGCACGTGTTTCACCCACATCAATTTCATTTGGATAGCATTCTGCCTTAGCTTTTCTTAGACTATAAAATGATGGATAAACCTTATGGCCTGCCTTGATGCTCCACTTCCGAGTCGTTTTGTACCCATGAGTCGTCGACTTGCTATCTACGTAGTATGCTAAAGCTTCTACATTGCTCAAGCATCTTGCATCTGGCTCACATGTCATCTTTTTGCCGGATATTTGAGTGGTTTCCTGTGATTTTTTTATAATGTTAGCAACATTTCTGTTGCCGGACATACGCGTTGATACTTCTGCCGCATAAAGTAACTCACTAGGACTTCTAGATTGCAAGCGGTCATCCACTCGACGCCGTTTGGTTTTTTCACTGCAGCTAACAAAGTCCTTCTTTCGTCTTCCGGGGCCGGGGTTACCTGAAGAAGTGGTTGGTTGGTATGATGGCAACTTTGAATCCACCGTTATTGTAAATGTGAAGTCTGGACCCGGAAGCCACTCCGAGTTTTTATTCAAAAATCGCTCCTTATGTCTTCCAGAAGTGTTCCACTTTTGATCCAGCTTCGACGAATGTGCCGATATTTGTAAGCTTAAACTTTTTATCGAATACTCGGCTGCTTCGCTTAAATCGTACATAAAGTACAACAAAACTAAATAATTCTTTATATCTGGTTTCCTTCGAATGTTGAACCCAAATGTCAAAAAACTCCGTTCTTGGTACGGTTATAACTAAACTGCTTTGTGTTGTTGATTTTCCGACAGGGTGAATAGTTGATGATTGTTGTGCTGCCATCTTAAGTGTCGTTGATCGTTCTGATTTGTTATCAGTTGTGCAGTATTTATATTACATTCAGGTATTGGCGTAGATGCCCAAATGGGGTTGTTTTGTGTAGCGTTCCTGTGTGGTTATACCTGCATTAGGATTGCTTTGTATGTACCTGTTTTTATGCCTTGGTGACTGGTGCGGTAGGTTGTGGCAGGTTGAAGTCAGTGATCTTCGCCTTTTTGCTTTTGGTGTGCTCTTGTTGACCTTGCGCGTTTATTTTTGTGTGTTTTATGGCTACGTGTTTGTTCCCTGTACCTGGGAATTGGTTTTGCCGTTTGTGGATCAGCTTTAAAGGTTCAAATATCTCGTCGGAGCTGGTACGTACATACATCCTATTTTATATGTAGAGAAAACTAAAAAAACTAAAAAAAAATTAAAAATAGATGTGCAAAGAATTCGCAATGGTTTTTTCTTTCGACTATTAGAGAATACTTGCGACTATAACATATGTAAAATTTAGCCCGGATGTCCGCGGATGTATGTAACTTTTTTGTCCCTAAAGTTAAAAATATAGAGAAAAAATACCTTTTCTTCTTAATAACGGATTGTTAAATATATTGAAAATACTCTAATTGCGAAAGATTTACTATTAAAAAATTTTACTTACCTTCGAGCTTAGAATCCATCAAAAAAATTATATAAAAGTGTACACATAAAAGAAATATGAAGCTTAATATTCAACAAGAATTTTGCAAATTAATCAATGCATTTTACGGCCACTCCTGCCTTCTTACTTCAATTACTCAATACATATGAGCAAAAATATCAAAAAAAAGCAAAAATCCCGTTATTTTGTTTGTTTTCTTTCATTTCTCATTACACTTTTCTTGGAATAAGAACTTTGTTTTTGTCCAGCTAGCTTGTTCTACACGAAACACTGTGCGGAGATATCAATCAATTCTAGTCTCTCAAAATACAGGTCAGGGGTCCCTTAAAATTTGCCTTGATTTGTCACAAGTTTTTTTCCTGAAAGATGATTTAGACTTCCACCATAAAAAGTGTAACAAATTTTTTTATGCTTTTTGTTCGCTGATGCATACACTCTGAAAGTGGAGTTGTATAGAAAATATTCGTTGAAAATGAAAGTGGTGCAAAAAAGAAAAGTGTAATTACACACATACAAATATTAGCTCATTTCTTTCCAACTAACTCTTTCGTTCCCTGTTCTCTTTGTATCTTCTAGACATTTTTTCGAGAGTCTAAGATTTGCGCAGCGCTTCACTAACTACCATTATGTAATTAGTCAATGTTATTTGTGTTTCGTTAGCGCTTAAGTAATTGACACGTACACTTCATTTATTCACGCTTGTAACGTGATCCATCGGTGAACAGATAAGTAATTGTATGGCACGTCGCATTTGAAAAAAAGCAAGAAAAAGTAAGAATAATACAATAAACCATATCTTAATCTAAAAGAGTGGACAGATGGCAGAACTAAATATAGATAAGCTAAGATAAGCACAAGGTAAACTCAAATAGATGCCTCCCTAATTTAAAAAAAAAGTCTTAAGAAGTGTTAGTTTTGGTTTTAGCAGATATTAGCCATTTATCATTTTTTGGTGCATTTTCATATTTTATGTCAAAAGCGCATGGAATTTTTGATGTGTACACACTTTGCCCACGGTATGTGGAAATGCGGTAACATAAGGTCAACGGCCATAACGCAACATGTTTTTATGACCACTTCAAATGGCCTTCCAGGTCGTTTGACATTGCGAAATTAAAAAATTTGACTCAATTACCATATACGAAAATTTCCGTTTGATTTTAAGACAATTTTGGGGAAAAATCCCTAACCATATCTTATTGAAACTGACTCCAGCACAAAAAAAATGTTAGAATGAATTAGAGATTAGGATTTTGTCTCGAACACAAAGGAATTTCTAAACTCGAGAAATCGAGAGGGACGACTTCTCGCTAGATTGCCGATTCTCCAATTATCTGTAAAGCTTGTGAGCATTGCATTACAGCGGTTAATTTGAGTGAGAAGCTCGCCAGCCTTACGAACATTTCGATAATCGGGAATCTCGAAAGAGGAAGACATTCGCAAAAATTTCTTTTCGAACAAAATCGTAGGCTCTGGAATGCATTAGACATTTCGCTGAATTAGTTCTTGTTATGTCAAATAAATCCTCGTGGGACCGGTTTTTCAATCGACTTTAAATGGTATTAAGGCAGAAAATGGGAAAAGAAGCACAGATAGGCGAACATTTTTAATACAAAATCGTGCGGACTTTTATTTAAAATCTTCATTAAACTTTGAGTTGCTCTTATTTCTAAGGAAAACCTCATCGGATCAGTTTTTAAACCGATTTTTCAATGCAATGAAACCAAAACGTAGAAAAAAGCGAGCCACATACAATTTCCTTGCAACACATCGAATTCTAAAAATCGATAACACGCAAATTCGTACAACGTATAACTTTTCGATGGCAAATCAAAAAATTTTTGATAGGCAATTGAAATTTTTCGACAAAAAGTTTATATTTTTTCCGAACAAATCGATAACTTTTTGATAGAAAATCGAAAATTATCAATAAAAATTTATGATTTTTTGATAAAAAAAACTATAATTTTTGGTAGGTAATTGTAATTTTTTCGATTAAAATTGATACTCTTTCGGAATAAAACCGAGAACTTTTTGACAAGTAATCGAAACTTTTTTGATAAAAAATTTATATTTTTTTTTGACAACAAAACGGTAACTTTCTGATAGTAAACATATAATTATACCATTTGAAAAACCCCCTTATTTGAACGATCGGTTGTATGGTATATATATTATATATAGCTCCGATCGAAATGATTTTTTCATGAAATCTTCTATGATATATTAGAATAAATATCACCAAGTTTAACGTTTTTATACTGGAAATTAAGGGAGAAATAGCCAAAAATCTTTCTATCTGAACGATCGCTGTATGGGATAGGTATATAGTATATACATATAGCTCCGATCAAAGTGATTTTTTCAGGATATCTTCTATATTATATTAGAATATATATCGCCGAGTTTCACGTTTATACTTTCTAAATTGCGGCAGGAATGATCAAAATCGTCTTATCTGAACGATCGGTTGTATGGGAGATATATGTTATAGTGGTCCGATCCTACCGGATCCGACAAATGTCTAATATAATACAAAAATACATCCTTGTGCCAAATTTCATTGAGATATCTCAAATTTGAGGGACTAGTTTGCGTTCAAACAGACAGACGGAAGGACGGACAGACAGACGGACGGACGGACGGACAGACGGACATTGATCAATTCGGTATACTTAATGGTGAGTCTATCTTCTATATATCTCAACGTTACAAACATCGGACCAAATGTTCATGAAAGGTATAATAAACAGTTTAATACTCCTCGTTATACAGTACGGATGTGAAATAAATGTATGTATCAAGTGTTTTGATTAAAATATAGAATTATTGTTTGTTACATTATATGTTTTTATGTTTGTTGTAATCGAAATATATTGGCAGAAATATAAACATATTGTTTTTATTTATATGACCTCGAGCCGGCAAATAAAAAGGTAATTCGTAAATATCTCAAAAACGTTACCACAGAAATAAAAATAACCTTGATTGTCGGAATCAGGGGGGTAATTTTACATATGAATTTCATAATAGCGTCTCTGGTGCAGAAAAAAATTGGAATTTGTGATCCAGTGTGATTGTTGCTTCGATTACTTTCGGCAATAATTTCTTAACGCAAAGTCTGGTTCCATTTCACAATTTTGGTGGGTCTAAATTCCGAAGAAGCATGATTGGGGAGCCAATTTTCAAAGTTAATATATGCGCAGTAGAGCGGGTAAAATTGTAGGGATGCATTTTTTTCATCACGAGGATAGCAAAACGTAATCCGCAGATGATTCTAAGAAAAATTGCTGAAGACACCATAGCTCTAAGTCCGACTTCGAGTCCCTCACTTTTGCAAAACAGATATTTTGCCATATGAATGTAGGCTTTGGTCAAAAAATCTTCACAGCTTCTGACAGAGTCACAGGAAAAATATCGTTTGGGCTTACTTAAAAGGTATTTTATAAATATCTATAGTGTTTTTGAATTTTAGTAGAGATATCAGGCTTAAATTATGAGAAAAAAAAATTAACTAAAATGAACTTTTAACTAATATATTATCATTTTTAACAAATTTCTTATGGAAATTTTTTTTTATACTCAGTTGAAAAGAGCTCACAGAGTATATTAAATTTGATTGGATAACGGTTGGTTGTAGAGGTATAAAGGAATCGAGACAGATATAGACTTCCATATATCAAAATCATCAAGATCGAAGAAAAATTTTATTGAGCCATGTCCGTCCGCCCGTTAACACAATAACTTGAGTAAATTTTGAGGTATCTTGATGAAATTTGGTATGTAGCTTCCTGAACCCTCATATCAGATTGATGAGTTGAACTTATGACGCAAAATAGAAAATTAGTAAAATTTTGGACAATGGGCGTGGCACCGCTCACTTTTAAAATAAGGTAATTTAAAAATTTTGCAAGCTGTCATTTGGCAGTCGTTGAAGATATCATGATGAAATTTGGCAGGAACGTTACCCCTATTATTATATGTACGCTTAATAAAAATTAGCAAAATCTGAGAAGGACCACGCCCACTTTAAAAACAAAAATTTGTAAAGTAAAATTTTAACAAAAAATTTAATATCTTTACAGTATATAAGTGAATTATGTCAACATTCAAACCCAGTAATGATGTGGCTCCGCCCTTTTTCATTTAATTTGTCTAGGATACTTTTAATGCCATAAGTCGAACAAAAATTTACCAATCCTTTTGAAATTTGGTAGGGGCATAGATTTTATGACGCTAACAGTTTTCTGTGAAAATGGGCGAAATCGGTTGAAGCCACTCCCAGTTTTTATACACAGTCGTCCGTCTGTCCTTCCGCATGGCCGTTAATACGATAACCAGAGCAAAAATCGACATATTTTTACTGAACTTAGTTCACGTACTTATCTGAACTCACTTTATCTTGGTATAAAAAATGAACGAAATCCACGCCCACTTTTTCGATATCGAAAATTACGAAAAATGAAAAAAATTCCATAATTCTATATCAAATACGAAAAAAGGGATGAAACATGGTAATTGGATTGGTTTATTGACGCGAAATATAACTTTAGAAAAAACTTTATAAAATGGTTGTGACACCTACCATATTAAGTAGAGGAAAATGAAAAAGTTCTGCAGGGCGAAATAAAAACCCTTGAAATTTTGGCAGGTATTACATATATAAATAAATTAGCGGTATCCAACAGATGACGTTCTGGGTCACCCTGGTCCACATTTTGGTCGATATCTGGAAAACGCCTTCACATATACAACTACCACCACTCCCTTTTAAAACTCTCATTAATACCTTTAATTCGATACCAATATCGTACAAACGCATTCTAGAGTCACCCCTGGTCCACCTTTATGGCGATATCTCGAAAAGGCGACCACCTATACAACTACCACCACTCCCTTTTAAAACTCTCATTAATAACTTTAATTCGATACCAATATCGTACAAACAAATTCTAGAGTCAACCCTGATCCACCTTTATGGCGATATCCCTAAATGGCGTCCACCTATAGAACTATGGCCCACTCCCTCATAAAATACTCTTTAATGCCTTTCATTTGATACACATGTCATACAAACACATTCCAGGATTCCCTCGGTTCATTTTCTTACATGGTTATTTTCCCTTATGTTGTCACCATCGCTCTCAACTGAGTATGTAATGTTCGGTTACACCCGAACTTAACCTTCCTTATTTGTTTTTTCTATAACACGTTTGGAAACAGATGTTAACAACTGTACATATCTTTCTGTTCCTTGCATATGCATTGGAATATTAGGATCATCTAGTGTTGGCTCATCATAATCTAAGAATTGCACCAAGTGATCGTATGGAATATTTCTTTAAATGCCGGTTCAGGTAGTAAATTATCGTCATTTAGATCAATCATATCAGTATAGTCTTTAATTTAATTTTTTTAATTTGTGTTTTGCATTTTCTTCTTCACCCAAATTAACATATCCAAGTAATTCAGCATAGGCTCTTTTAGAACAACTAAATGGGGTTCTTTTACCATATTTGTGTGAAATTTCTCATTAATTTTCTCTCTAGTTAATGAATCATTTTTTCTGCCATCGAAAGAAAATGCAGTTATGTTGGAATCTGTGTATCGTTTACGAAGCACTTCATCTCTAGGTTTAATTTTTTCTCTTCCAACTTTAGATTTATCCATTATCACCACGAACATCTCGAAAATTTATATCTTCGAAAAGGGATGTTGCCAAATATGAAGCAACTCTATCTGAAACACCGAATCTATCACACATAATAGCAAAATTTATAGAATCATGTCGTTGAGTATAATGTCCTCATTTCATTGTAACAGATACTTCTGCAACTGCTTCATTTGTAATTTGTGATTCATCTGTTTCCATTTCTGTTCCAAGTGGTTCGTAGGTTGGATCATCACTAACTGTTGGCATTGTTGTTATTGTTGTAGGTGTTTCTTCTACAATGTCATCCATATATTCAAGTATTGTGAATTTTCTATCATTATGTTGGTCCATCATAAATTCTTTTAAATGGTTTGGTATTAAACCACATGAGCATTCTGTTGTTTTTAACTTGCATTTACATTTTCCTATGTAAAATAATTCATTTGTTGGTTGTACGAATGCTGTAAATTCCTGAAATTTCTTCTGTGTTTAATGCTTTGTGATATTTTTCAATTAAAACATTTAGTTTTCTTAGAATACTACGTCTATCAATTAGTTGAATATTCAATTTATTCCAAATTTCAACCAAGATATCAATTACATGAGGAGTTGAATTTTTATGCGAAAATATTTTAATTTGAGTTTTAGCATGATCACTTAAAAAAAATAAAATCTTAAAATGTCACGACTAATAATTCAGATTATTTAATTAACTTGATAAACCAAATGCAATAATATCGTGTTCAAGTATATGTGATAAAGTGGATTCAGATGATGTAGAAGGATTTGGTTCATCCACTTCGGCAATTTTTCTTAAAATCGGCTGTAGATTACGCTTTTGCTATACTCCTGATGGAAAAAAAATTTGACCCGCTCTAATACGCAGGCTTTCCAGGTGTTTCTAAAAAGTTAAGAAATACAACTGCATAATTCACAATTTGATCTTTATCGGTTGTGTCGATCGATTTATTTTTCGTCACTTTACCAGGAATTTGGTTTTGAATGCGATAATTTATATTGTTAACAGGATCATTTTTGGGAGCTAAGATTACTCGCTCGCATAACCAAAAAAAATTTTATTTAAAATTCTTAATTCTGAAATATGAAAAAACTTCGTCTTGATCGAAGGAACCTATAGCCAAAATTTGGTGATGATTGAATTGTGAGAAACATGTTTCCATAGCGAGTACACACAGAGAATTTGATTTATATATATATATATATATATGTCCTGGTTTTTGATAGGGTTTTTCAGTTTGGTTGTTAAAACAAACTTCTTTTAACACTACGGACTCATTCAGTCTATGCACCGGCCAGTTCAACCTTACCTAACCTAGATTAATATGAGATGAATAAATAAATAAACTCGCGATGAGCCACTGCTTAATATCAAAGCTTAAGCGAAATCCTGAACAATATTTTCACTATGCCAAAAAGAAAAAATTGACAGCCCACACTAATACACATACATATGTTGCAGCTCATTGCTCTTTACACTTTCGCCCCTCATTAATTACTACCTAGACTGGTGTCAATGCCTACGTAGTCCATTGATGTCTTGATTGATTACGTATTACTCGTTTTCCGCTTAGAGCTAATGCTACGTTCTTAACAACAAAAAAATCTCTAAATGCTTAGTCACTGAATAAACAGAGCCTTATTGGATATTGTGGAACTCAGATTATCCAAATTATTAAATATTTGATGTAGGTGGTAACATTAAAAGTTTTAAGCTTTGTCGTATGTACCTGTGTAGCTGCCAAAGTAAAGCGCCAAATACACGACTCGAACATTTCCGCGAACATTCCCGTTATGTCATGTTTCTGCGACCTTTTCTGTCGTGTATGGTGGTGTTTGCCAGTTCGCGCAAATGTTCGCCAAAAATCAAAATATTTTAATTTTTGGCGAACATTTGCGCGAACTGTTCGTGCGTGAATGGCGAAATAGATCATAATCGTAGTAATTTCTGAACGGAACAGACGTGCGCGGAAAAGTAAAATGGACAATAAAAAATTTCTGAGTGAATTTATTGAAATGTATAAATCTTTGCCATCATTGTGGCAAGTAAAAAGCAAAGATTATTGTAATAGAATTAAAAAGAATAATGCGACTTTAATCGAAAAATTAAAAGAAGTAGATCCTGATGCCAAAAAGGATACAGTTATAAAAAAACATAAGTAGTTTTTCATTTTTTAGAGATGAAAAAAATTTTCTCTTTTTTTTACGCTTAGTTGCCACAGCGAGCAATATTGCTGCAGCACAATTGTTGTCCGTATTCATCGCTGTCTGAAAGAGAAGTAATGTTCGGCCAAAAGTTCGTATGGTGTATGGCCAAAGCTGCGAACAAGATTGCGGAATATTCGCGGAAATGTTCGTGTCGTATATTTGGCGCTTAAGCCGAGCAATATACTTGAAAACATGCATATACACAGACATACATATATATGTACATGTATTGACTATTCAAATTCAGCTGCATGTCTCAAATATTCACACCTTCTGTTGCTTTGGAATTTCTATTTCAAATGCAAAGAAATCTCCCTTACCAAAAGTCAGTTATAACTTTTAAAGAGCAAGAGTAGCACCAGCTTTACGCAGACATCAGCATAGTACAGCAAATTAATACACAGCAGTTAAGCTGGCAAGACCACGTTATGTGAATGTGCGCATAGACAGGATCAGGTGAAAACTATTTAAATTCTTTTGGTGTGACCGATTGACGCCAGTTAACCCAACAAAGAAGGAACTGGCGCTTTCTAAGTAAGTAAGGAGTGTCCTTATAAACCAAATTAACGCTTCTGTTGGCAATATCTAAATAAACAAGTAAGGAAGGTTAAGTTCGGGTGTAACCGAATATTACATACTCAGTTAAGAGCTATGGTGACAACATAAGGGAAAATAACCATGTAAGAAAATGAACCGAGGGAAACCCTGGGATGTGTTTGTATGACATGTGTATCAAATGAAAGGCATTAAAGAGTATTTTATGAGGGAGTGGGCCATAGTTCTATAGGTGGACGCCATTTAGGGATATCGCCATAAAGGTGGATCAGGGTTGACTCCAGAATTTGTTTGTACGGTATGGGTATCAAATGAAAGGTGTTAATGAGTATTTTAAAAGGAAGTATCCTTAGTCAGGGGACGCCGTTTTCGAGATTCTCCATAAAGGTATGGATCAAAAAAAAAGGTCCAAGAGTATTTTAAAAGGGAGTGATCCTTAGTTCCATAGGAGGACGTCGTTTCGGGATATCGCCATAAAGGTGGACCAGGAGTGACCCTAGAATTTGTTTGTACGATATGGGTATCAAATTAAAGGTATTAATGAGGGTTTTTAAAAGGGAGTGGTGGTAGTTGTATAGGTGGTCGCCTTTTCAGATATCGCCATAAAGGTGGACCAGGGGTGACTCTAGAATGCGGTTGTATGATATGGGTATCAATGAAAAGTGTTATGATATTTTAAAAGGGGTGGGCTTAGTGCTATAGGTGGAGCCTTTTCGAGATATCGCCATAAAGGTGACCAGGGTGGTGATTCTGAGATGCGAAACGAAAGGGTGTAATGAGTATTTTAAAAGGAGTGCGCCTTAGTTCTATGGGTGGACCTTTTTCGAGATATCGCCATAAAGGTGGACAGGGGTGACTCTAGAATGTGTTTGTACGATATTGGTATCAAATTAAAGGTATTAATGAGAGTTTTAAAAGGGAGTGGTGGTAGTTGTATATGTGAAGGCGTTTTCCAGATATCGACCAAAATGTGGACCAGGGTGACCCAGAACACCATCTGTTGGATACCGCTAATTTATTTATATATGTAATACCTGCCAAGATTTCAAGGGTTTTTTATTTCGCCCTGCAGAACTTTTTCATTTTCTTCTACTTAATATGGTAGGTGCACAACCATATTACAAGTTTTTTCTAAAGTTATATTTCGCGTCAATAAACCAATCCAATTACCATGTTTCATCCCTTTTTCGTATTTGGTATAGAATTATGGGCATTTTTTTCATTTTTCGTAATTTTTGATATCGAAAAAGTGGGCGTGGTCATAATCGGATTTCGTTCATTTTTTATACCAAGATAAGCGCGTTCAGATAAGTACGTGAACTAATTTCAGTAAAGATATGTCGATTTTGCTCAAGTTATCGTGTTAACGGCCATGCGGAAGGACAGACGGACGACTGTGTATAAAAACTGGGCGTGGCTTCAACCGATTTCGCCCATTTTCACAGAAAAACAGTTAACGTCATAAAATCTATGCCCCTACTAATTTCAAAATGATTGGTAAATTTTTGTTCGACTTGTGCATTAAAAGTATCACTAGACAAATTAAATGAAAAAGGGCGGAGCCACGCCCATTTAAAATTTTCTTTTATTTTTGTATTTTGTACACCATATCATTACTGGAGTCGAAAGTTGACATAATTTACTTATATAATGTAAAGATTTTAAATTTTTTGTTAAAATTTACTTAAAACAAAATTTATTTTTTAAAGTGGGCGTGGTCCTTCTCCGATTTTGCTAATTTTTATTAAGCGTACATATAGTAATAGGAGTAACGTTCCTACCAAATTCATGATAATATCTCCACGAATGCCGAATTAGAGCTTGCAAACACTTTAAATACCTTCTTTTAAAGTGGCGGTGCAACGCCCATTGTCCAATATTTACTAATTTTCTATTCTGCTATCGACTTTTTTCGATTTTCGAAATTTTCGATATCGAAAAAGTGGGCGTGGTTATAGTCCGATATCGTTAATTTTAAATAGCGATCTGAGATGAGTGCTCAGAAACCTCCATACCAATTTCATCAAGATACCTCAAAATTCACTCAAGTTATCGTGTTAAAGGACGGACGGAGACGGACACATGGCTCAATCAAATTTTTTTCGATCCTGATGGATTTATATATGGAAGTCTATATCTATCTCGATACTTTATACCTGTACAAACCAACCGTTATCCAATCAACTTAATATACTCTGTGAGCTCTGCTCAACTGAGTATAAAATATCTATATATATATATAATATACGGCAAAAATAGTTCTGTCAGTGCATAGGGGGTATAAGTTTGGGGTATGTAGGGGGCCTGTCGTCTGATATATATATACCAACATATGGTATAGTAATATATCTGAGGGTAGTAATAGCAGGGCAATGCGACTTGGAAAGCAGATGCCCAACATCAGCATTATATTAGAGTAGCAATTAGAAAAGGGAGAGTGTGGTACCTGCCTGCAATGTTGAGTTCCATACTGCATAGCTCATGTGCAAATTAGTCCATATTTCTGAAGCTTCGCATAGTTGCTAACACATGTTAATATCGAGTTTAACAAAAATTTAATAAATTAGAAAGAAATTTGTGGAACGTCCCATACACTGATATTCAGTCAAAATTGCCAATTTGTTTGCTCATAATATACACTTATACATAATACCAAAGATATTCAATTTCGTTTTTGTAATCATTTACATAGTATCGCCTATGTTTATGGGCCATTTTCTCGGACTGACGTTAACGTGGTAACTAAGCAAACTGGCAAATAAATTTGTGACTTCGATTGCATTTTCTCAAAGCCCTACTTAAAATATTGTATAAATAATTTGGATGTATGGTGAGCTAAAAATTTAATATACCTGTGTGGCGAATATTAGCATCCTATGCTGTAGTAAATAATCACAACAACAAAAAACAGTAAGAAGCGACTTTATGGATATGCACACACATAACAGCAGCTTTGAAGGGAAGAGATATTTCACACACACACATGTAATCATAAGCCGAAAGTTCTTAACTCACACATACACCACTGATATAACTTAAACGTCCTAGACCGTCAGCCTAAAAGGTATAATCGAGCGGAGGCGTGTATCAATTCCCCTGAGCGACAAAATGATTAGTAGAAAGAAACAAGCCACAAGTATTTATCGGGGATGAGGTGCATCACCTCTACCTGATAGTTGCTCGGGTGTATTCTTTGTTGTTTTTATTCGTATCGTATTCATATAGTGTTGTTTGAGCTTTAAACAAAGACTCGTTCGAATCTATATCATTGTATGTTCCTCGTTCGTTAAATTTCTTGTTCTGGTTCGCCTTGTGTTGCTGGACGTTGTCACGCTTTTGTGTTCTCCCTTTCTGTCTGGTTTTTCTGTGTCTGATTTGTTTTCATGGGTTCTTTTGGTTTTACTTTGCTTCGGTGTTCGTATTCCTCCTTTCGCTTTCCCGCCTCACCAGCATTCGTCCTCTTCTGCTCCCCTGCACCCCAATTTCCACTGCTCTTTTGTTAATCGTCAAGGATGTGGATTATGGTTACTTGGTTTTTTTTATTCTGTGTTTACTATTCACTCTCTATCATGTCTGTTACGTGTCCGTTATCAAGTGCTTCTAGGATGATTAGTCATTTGCAATTTTATTAACGTCATTATTACATTTAGATTGAGTTGGGTCTAGTGTTCCATGACCCATCTGGAGCTTTTCGTGGTGACCATTCAATCCCCCCCTTCCCCCCCCCTACGTAACCCTTGTTGCGCCCCATCCGGGCCCCCCCCGGGTTTCCTGGGATTTGTCCCGTGCGATAAGACTTAACTAAAGTTGTGCGACACGTTAGGCTCCCACTTAAATATCTTCAGCGAGTCGAACGGCTCCCCCAGTTCGTAGAGGAAAGGATGTAACTGTGAACCCTACACTAACCAGGAGTTCATTTCACACAGATTACCGTGGTTAGGCTAGACATTTTATCTATGTACGCATCAGACCACTATTACTAACATTACCATATTATATAATGCCCCCAGTATGGAGCCATGTCAAGCAAAGAGAATTAACGATTGGGGGAATGGAAAATCTCGCCGTGGCATTCAGCTGGGTTTCGTTGGGTATGAAGTAAAACATATGGCGCTGATGGCGATGGAGGTCCAGAATCAAAGAGATGACGGGTACTTAAATAAGGTTGTAAACGGTTTTTACAAATAGAATGAGAGTAACAACTAACGTACGATCGCTAAAGGAGACAAGGGGGTTAACGAGTATATTCAATTTGGTTCTGATTCGGTTTGTGTACATGGTGTTGTAACCGATGTTGCCTTTGGTCTTCCACCCGCCCTTCTTTTACTGGGATCTCACTCGATCGGCAGACGCATGTCTGACTTTGGTCCTTGATGTGCGTGTGCTAGTCAAAAACATGACTATGTGTTTGAGTTCTGTGTTTAGATTTGTGACAGGAAGAGGTAGAAGTTCAGTATAGGGATAGGAAGAGGTTATTTTAGCCATCGTGTCCTGCAAATCCAGAAGAAAAATGTTGTACGGCCGCTAATGTCTAAAAATATGAGACTCGTACAGTACTTACAGGCTTCCCTTTCAGACGCGGCGCTTTTATTATTGCCTGCACCACCTTGCCTAAGAGAATTTTTGTTTCATTATTGAATCTAGATATAGATGGGAATGATTGTTGGCCAAGTCTATTAAGGAGTTTGTGTTGTTACTAGCAGTAATCAAAGAGATTCCATATTGTATATATATCGAAAAACCCTAAAACGTTCGTGTATGTATACGAATACTTCGCCTTGATCCCGTGTATTGACACAACATATGGCAGCTCCTGACCTAGTCCGGACCACACGTTCTGATTGTTTCATGTTTTTTGATACCTCCTTATGACCCGTTGTCCGAGCTTTCTCGTTACGCTTGAGTATAGACTCGTAATGGTTCATCATAAGGAATTTTGCGTTGATGTGTGACAATATGATGTGACATGACGACTGAAACGTACATTGATTCGTTATATACGTCGGAACGAGAGGCATGACTAGACATCCAACACGGTCTAACACTACCTAATACAATATGTGGACCCATGGGAAAACGGATAGATAGAATGTTTAATGTATTTATTATGTACATGAAGCACGTGATTTTTCAATTGTTATTGTTATATGATAAAAACGATGCAGTTTTATTTATTATTTTATTATAGCTATTGTGACTTTGGACATGGGTGATTGTTTCGAGGGAATCCTTGGCCGGCGTTACTTCACGCCAGTTTTGGTAATTGGATGGTATGTTTAATGGGTGAAAGTTATTTTTGGTTTTCTTCTTGCGTGTGCTTCCCGATAACCAGCTACTAAGATCGTAAACTGGATGATTTTCAGGATTGATGTCGACCTAGAACCACGGGCCAGGTTATGACAACGCCCAATAATAAGAATTAATATGTGTTTCTTAATAAAATTGTGATTATAAACACTCCGTCCTAGTTTGGCCGCAAAATAGGATCGAGTTAAATACAAAAAAGAATCTCGTATTTGTGTGTGGGTCCGATTTTGGTGCTCATATCGTTGGAAACACCATAATTGATGCATACAAGAATCCTAAAGAGAACTATAGAACAGGTAAATGTGTCTAAGTATCTGGTTCGATAAATCTGAAGCATTAGTACTACTCAGCGTGTAACTTCAGATAAAACTTTTCTTACATACTATGACGTAGCGTACGGAGCCGTTTAGCAAGTAAAATGCGAATGGTGTGACTCCCTCCATTTAGCTCTTCTATCTTCTGATAAGTGAAAGCACATTCATTGATTTCAAAAACTATTTTTTACTATAAGTTATAGCTTATTATTCTAGTAAGTAAGACCCTTTTAACGTGTGTGTTTATATACTATAGGCTTGCCATGATCATTAACGGATTCCAGTCCATTTTTACTCAAAAATATGTCCTGCTATCAGGGAAAATGTGTGTACCAATTTGATTTAAGATCCGTTCATTTTTCTTCGAGTTTATGGCTCCGCCCGAAAACTATAGAAAATTGCTTAGTCCTTAAAAGGGGCGGGTGCGCAATCGCCCCATTTTTTTTTAAATTGAATGTGTTTTTCTTACTTAGTTGTGTATGACAATACTCTTGGGAAGATGAAATACCATTGGATCTATTAAAGCTCTTTTTGCCAAAGATGAGCCACTTGTTCTTATCTTCGTCCACGACCCTTTTAAACAATATCTTTTATATAAAAAGCGGGCCGTGATCCCCCCTACCGATTTTCTTCAAGAAACATTCCTTATAGTAAACGGCAACGTCGAATTTTGTTTACGATCGGTGTGAACGATTTTGATTTATGATTAATAGTATGTGTTAAAATGATTTTATCACTGAAGTGGGCGGTTCTGAAACGAGAATTTAAAAAAATTTTCAAATGTTTCATCAAGAGTCTTCAATATCAGTCGACAACATGGCAAATTGTTAAATCATTCTAGGTGTATTAATGTTTATCTAAACTTATTCAGTTTGTTGTGTTTCATTAAAAAATCTTATATATATAAAAAAAGTGAGCCGGGTTATAATCATGATTTCGCTACATTTAATACCAATCCCTAATCCTGGGTCCAGATAAGCTCCGATCGTACCAAAATTTGGTGAAGATATCTCAATATTTACTTCAAGTTATCGTTGGTTAACGGATCGGTCAGCACGGACATGTCTCGCAATCACATTTTTTTGCCGAACTGATGAATTTTTTGGATACATGGCAGTCCATACTATCTCGAATCCCCTTTATACCTGTACAACCAACCGTTATCCAATCAAAAGTTATATACTCTGTGTGCAAAGCACGCGCTGAGTATAAAAAAATCGCCGGGCCAGGCCTGCGCAAGTAATCGGATATTCAAAAAAATTGTTATGTGTGGTCTGATTTGGCTAATATTGCGAAAAAAATTACATACAGTACGGTAGAAGTGACATCGCAAAATATTTTGAGTTCGAGGATGTGGTATGGAATCTGGAAAAAGGCATAACGTGGCACTGTCAAATAGTTCACCCAGAATCT
>JARSSU010005232.1:0-51912 GCA_029619165.1 Eurosta solidaginis | reverse complement strand
AGTGGTTGTATTGCATATGTGAAGGCGTTTTCGAGATATCGACTCAAATGTGGAAAGGGTGACCCAGAACATCATCTTCGGGTACGCTATTTATGTTATATATGTAATAACCACTAAAGTATCCTTCCAAGATTCCAAGGGCTTTTGATTTCGCCCAGCAAGACTTTTTTATTTTCTTCTTCTACGTAATATGGTAGGTATCACACCATTTTACAAAGTTTTTTCGAAAGTTATATTTTGCGTCAACAGACTAATCCAATTACCATGTTTTATCCCTTTTTAGTATTTGGTACTATTATTTATGGATTTTTTTCATTTTTAGTACTTTTTGATATCCAAAAGTGGCGTGGTCATAGTCGGATGTCGGCAATTTTTTCACAATATAAGTGAGTTCAGATAAAGTACGTGAACCTGAGTTTAGTAAAGTATATCGATTTTTGGCTCAGTTCGTGTTTACGGCGACGGAAGGCAGACGTCCTGTGTATCAAAGAACTGGGCGTGGCTTCAACCGATTTCGCCCTTTTTCACAGAATAAGTTATCGTCTCAGAATCCTTAGCTCTACCAAATTTCACAGGTTGATAATTTTTTGTTCGTTTATGGCCTAATTATCTTTGACAATTTCCTTTTATTTTGCATTTTGTTGCTCCATAATACAATTACTGGCCACCGTGGTGTGATGGTGCGGCTCCGCCTACCACAACCGTATGCCCTGGGCTCAAACCGCGGGAAAAGCACATCAAAATTTTAGAATAAGGTTTTTCAATTACAAGAAAATTTTCTAAGCGGGGTCGCCCCTCGGCAGTGTCTGGCAAGCGCTCGGTGTATTTCTGCCATGAAAGCTCTCATTGAAACTCTCTGCCCTTGCAGATGCCGTTCGGAGTCCGCATAAAAACATATAGTCCCCCGTCCGGCCCAATTTGTAGGGAAAATCAAGAGGAGCACGACGCAATTGGAAGAAAGCTCGTCTTAGATCTCTTCGGAGGTTGATCGCGCCCTTCATTTATTATTTTTTATATCTTCTGGATTTGAATGTTTGACTAAGTTTTACTTATTACTGTAAGGATATTAAATTTTTGTTACAAATTTGACTTAAAAAAATTTTTTTTTAGTGGGCGTGGCGTTCTCACGATTTCGCTATACATAAGTAATAGGTGTAGCGTTCCTGCCGCTGTCTCATGATACTTCAACGACTGCCACATAACAGCTTGCAAACATTTAATACTTCTTTAAAAGTGGGGGCGGTGCCACGCCCATTGTCCAAAGTTTTACTTAATTTTCTATTCTGCGTCATAAGTTTCAACTCACCTACCCAAGGTTTCATCGCTTTTCGTCTTTGGTAATGACTTTGGTTTTTTCTCGAATTTTCGTTCGTCACCGTCCGTCCCGTCCGTTACACGATAACTTGATTAAATTTTGATGTATTTGAGAAATTTGGTATGTAGGTTCCTGTACACAACCGTTTATCCATCAATTAATATACTCCTGTGGCTCTGCTCACTGGTATATTCAAAAATGTAATATGTACTTTGTACATAAAATGAAATCACACGAAATTATTTACTATTACCCCTAAATGTTACATATACATATGTATATATTTTTTTTTGCAAATTAATTTACGATGCCAAATTTATATACATATTATTTACATAAACCATATGAAATACCTGATTTTTTTTTGCCAAGGCTATTTTACCGTGAAGTAGAACTTACAAATCGAACCCCCATTTACAATGGAATTAGGGCGATGCGTAGAATTTACAATGTTTAAAAAAAACACAAAGAAAGCACAGCAGGCCTACTGGTTATCTAGTGTAAGCATACAGCGTGTTGTACATCTGTATTGTTAAGTGAATTTATTTTGAAGATTAAGACAAAAGTAGAATGTTCCATAATAGAAATGTAAATAGATAATTTTATGTGGTTAAGCATTGTTATTGTGATATCGCCGTTTGCCTCCGCGCAAATAGTATAAAAGGGCGACAAATCCTTAAGTAAATTGAGTAGTTAGATAGCACTAGCTAGGCATAGTAGTTGGCTGTTAAACAGTCAGCGAATAGTACACCGGGGGCTTTCACCTCACGAGTACTTATTCAATATATTTGTTGGTCGTTCTCACCCCCATCACCGAAGGATTAGTGGGTGTTTTCACCTACTCTACCATTTAATAAGCCAGCTTAGCAATCAGAAAATAATAATTTGAAAAATAAATACTACATCGTTTATACATATTACAGGTTTTCTTTACTAGACCCTAACTCTACTCTAGGAACCCTGAAGACGAGTTCTAACCCCGGCATACGAAAGGTCCGGTCACAACACCGCTTGCGACTCGTTCACACCCGTGTAAGGCAAATGAGAGAATTTGCATGAAGTTACAAAACTGTTTTCTTTTATATGTATTATTTAACAGTCATAATAAATTGAAGTAATTCTATTCAAATCGATTTTGCAGAGGTGCCCCTTAAATACAAATTTATTGTAAAACGAACACCCGACACGGCCGATTATACCCCAGCCATTATTAAAGCAAGCAAGTAGCCACGAAAAGCTTTCGTTACAAAAAATTCCACATATACACTGCGCAATATGGCTATGCGAGAGGCTATATAAACGTGGGCATCTGTAGTTTATAGCTTGCAAACAAGTAGTAAATTCTAGAAGAATAAATGCGTAGAAAGTAGCGGAGGAGACAGCAGAGACTACAAAGGAGCGAAAAGCTGAGTAAAACAGCATTCAGTTTTATTAGCACGCTATGTGCGAAGTATAGGTTATTGTGAAGTTTTTTAACGGCAGTCTATAAGACCACGTTTCCATTATTGGAATATTGCAGTTATTATTCAAAAATTTAGCGTACGAACGTTAGTAGAAGGTGTAAAGTAACGGGAATTTCTTCTCTAATTCATTACAATATCTATAGTGGTCCGATCCACCCGTTCCGACAAAATGTTTTAATACACCCGCTCACCATTTTGTCAAGATATCTCAAAATTGAGGGAATAGTTTGCTATAAACAGTCATAATACAGAAGAAAACGGACAGACCGGACATGGCTATATCAACTCAGCTCTTCTCCTGATTATTCGGTATACTTAATGGTGTGGATCTATAATTTTCCTTTAAGGCTTACAATTTTGAAGATTCGTGCCAAGTTTATATAACCATTTCATTTTCATGAAAGGTATAAAAATAGGTAGGTAGTTTTTGTGGTCTCATAAAATAGGTATGAAAATTAATTACTTATCTTGACATAATAACGTATACTAAGGTAGTTGATAAAATTTGGAGCTTCTAGCCATTAAAGGGCAAAATGACAGTTTATATTGGGGGTATATAATATATTTCCACCTATCTCTATGATTTTTTCAGACAATGATATGTTGCTATACACGTAAGTATTTTCTCAAATTTGAAGCTTCTAACTGTTCAAATGGTGTAGAAATTGCGAAAATATTTCTTATCTGAACATCGGTTTTGTAGGGCATATGCTGTACATAAGGACCGACTCTCATCCATTCTTTCAACAACATATGTGCATATACAAAAGCATATGCTGAAGTTTGAGCTTTCAAACTGAATATTTAAAAAATTATATATATTAAATAAATAAAAAATTAATAAATATATAAATAATTAATAAAAAAAAATATTTTATTTAAAATAATATAACAATAAATATTTATAAAATAAATAATTATATAATTATAAATTTTATAATAATATTAATATTATTATAAAAATATAAAAAATAAAAATAAAATTTTTAAAAATAAAATATTTAATTTAATATAATAATATAATTATAATTATAAAATAAAAATAATAAAAAAAATTAAAAATATAATAAAAAATATACAATATAAAATATAATAAAAAAATTATATTAATTTTTATATTATTAATATTTTAAATATATAATTTTATAATTATAAAAAAAATTATTAAAATTAAATTTATAATAAAATAAAATTAATAATTATATTAATTTTAAATAATATTAAAATTATTTTAAAAAAAATAATAATAAATATAATATTCAAATAAAAATATAGAAAAATTATATTAATATATAAAATATAATATTAAATATTTTAATAATAATTAAATAATTTAAATAAAATAAATTCAAATATAATTATTTTTATAAATAAATATAATTTAATTTAAAAAATATAAAATATATAATTTATTATATTTAAAATAATATAAAAAATTAATAAAAAATATATAAAATTAATTATAAATAATAATATATAAATATTTAATAAAATATTAATAATTTAAAAATAAATAATATTAAAATTTTAAAAAATAATTTTTATTATAATAAAATTTATAAATATTTATATAAAAATAAATAAATATATTATATAAATAATAAACAATAAAAAAATAAAATATTTTAATATATTAAAAATAATAATATATATAATATAAAATAAAATTTATAATAAAAATAAAAAAATATAATTTAAATTAAATTTAAAAAAATATTTAAATAAAAATAATATAAAAAATAATTTATATTAATATATTAATAAATATACTGATAAAATTAATAATATAATTAAATATATTAATAAATAATATATAATTATATTAAAAAATTTAATAGAAAATATTTATATAAAAATTAAATATTTAATAATTAATTTGAAAATAAATATAAAAATATAATATTTAAAATTAAAAATATTAAATAATAAATATAAAATTTAATAAACAATATATAAAATAAATTATAAAAAAATTAAATATATATAAATAAAAAAATAATTATAAAAAATTATAATAATTATTAATATATAAAAAATTAATTTATATATATATATAAATTAAATATTAAATATATAAAAATAATATTTAATAAAAAAGCATATAATTTTAATTTAAATAAAAAAAATCATAATTATAAAAAAAAATATTATATTATTTAAATAAATAAAATAAATTATATAAAAAATATAATTAAATATAAAAATATTTATATTAAATAATTTTATATTTATTTTAATTTTATAAATTAAATTAAATAAAAATTAATTTAAAATAAATAAATATATTAAAATTTATTTTAAAAATAAATTAAATTAAAATAATAAAAAAATAAAAAAAATATTTATATTTTATTATATAAATTTATTAAATATTAATTATAAATAAAATATATTATATAAAAATATTATATTTAAATAAATTTATTAATTAATTAAAATATATTATAAATAATATAAATATAATTATATTAATTATTATATTAATTTTATAATAAATATTATTTTTAAATTAATAATATAATAAAAAATATTATTAATTAATATAATAATTTATTTTAATAAAAAACTTATTTATAATAATTATAATAAATAAATTATAAAAATATTTTTATAAATATTAAAATAATAATATTAATAAAATTAAATATTTTTTATTAAAATTATTTATATATTATATTTTTAAATAAATTATTTTATTAATAATAATAAATATATATATAAATTTTTAATTAAATATAGTTAAAAAATTTTTAATATATACTTTATAATAAATAATATAATAAATATAAATATAAATAAATATTTATATAAATATATAATAATTATAAATAAAAAAAAATATAAATAAAATAAAATATTTAAATATTAAATATTTAATTTTTTAATAATTATTTTAAATTATATTATAAAATAAATAAATTTTATATTAAATATATAATATTATATATATAAATATTATATATAAAATTATTAAATTTAAATTTAATATAAATATTAAAATATTATAAAAAAAAATATAAATATAATTATATTAAAAAATTTATTAATAATATAAAATAAAAAAAAAATTAAATTAAATAAAATAAAAAAAAAATATTATTAAAAATAATATAAATTTATATATTAAGATAAAAAAAATTTAAATTAAATTAAATAAAATAAAAATAAATATTATATATATAATTTTAAAAAAATAAAATATAAATAATAAATTATTTAATATAAATTATAATAAAATATTTAAATTTATTAATAAATTTAATATTAATAATTATATAAAATTAATAAAAAAAAAAAAATTTATAAAAAAATATATTTTATTAATAAAATAAATATTTAAAAATTAATATATAAAATATTTATAAATAAAAAATAATATATTAAAAATATTTAATTAAAATAAAATATTTTAAATAAAATATAATTATTTAATATTTAAATTAATTTAAATAATTATATAAAAACATAAAATTATAAATTTATATTAATAAATAAAAAAATAATTTAATTTAATATACTACTTAATAATATTTTATATATTAAATTAATTAATATAATATAAAATATTTTAATAATATTAATATAAATAATATATAATAAAAAATTATTAAAAAAATTTTAAAAATAATAAATATAATAAAAATATTATAAATAATTAAAATATAAAATTAAAAAAAAATATTAAATTTATAAATAAAATATAATAATAAAAATAAAAATAATTAATTAATAATTTAAATTAATATAAAAATATAAAATAATAAATATATTAATTAATATAAAAATATTAATAAAAAATATTAAATTAAAATTAAAATTTATTTAATTATTCTTTATTAAATTTTAAATAAATAATAATAAATAAATAATAATATAAATATTATAAAAATTATACAATTATATTAAAAAAAAAATTAAATTTATATTTTTAAATATAAATAAAAATATAACATATATTAATAAATTAAAAAATTAATAATATTATATTATAAATAATAATTATATTTAATATTTATATAAAATTTAAAATAAATATATATAATATTTTTAAAATATTTTTTAATTTGTAAATAATTTTATAATTTTAATAATTTAAATTAAATTATATATAAATAAAAAAAATAAAAATAATATTATAATTTTAATTATTTATTAATAATATATAATATATAATATGAAATTAACATATATAAATATTATAAATATATAATTAATTAATAAAAAATTATTATTAAATTATATAAAATTATAAAATAATTATATTTTTAAAATTTTAAATATTAATTTAATAATTAAATTATTATATATTTTATATAAATAAAATATATAAATAATTAATAAAAAATATAAAATATTATTTTAAATATTTATATAATATAAAATTTATTAAATTAAAAATCTATAATATAAATAAAATAAAAATTAAAATTATAATATATAAATTAATATTATTTAAATATATATAACAATATAATAATAATATAAATATATTAAAAAATAAATAAATTTAATATATTTATAAAATTTTATAAAAAAAATAATATATTATTATAACAAATAATAATATAAACATATTATATAATAAAATTACATAAAATAATTATATAAAATTATAAATAAATTATAAAATTTTAAAATAATTATCAATATAATTTTTATAAAATTATATTATTAAATAATAAATTATAATATTATAATAATAATAATTAACAAATTTTAAAAATAAATTAAATAATATAAAATAAAATATTATAATTATATAAATATTAAAATTATATATAATTTTTATTTATTAATAATTATTTAATATAAATTAATAAAATTATATAAAATAAAAAATTTATAAAAAATTAATTAATATATAATTATAATATAATATATAATTAAAAAATATTAAATATAAAGATATAATTAAATTTAATCAAAATATAAAATAAAAAATTTTTATTAAATAAATAAAATTAAAATAAATATAAAAATTTATATATAATAATTTAAAAATTAAAATAATAAAAAAATATTTATAAATATATTATAAAAATAATAATATATAAAATATAAAAATTAAATTATTTAATATAATAAATCTTCTCACATACATATATAACCCATTACAATACTAACTATAAATTTAACATAAAATCATACAAATTACTACCACTAAAACCTCACATCTAAAATACAACTACCATAATCCACCATCTCCTCAACTCCCACTATCCACTCTCCCTCTATTCCCAATCTCTTTCTTTACCACCCCTTCCCTCCCCTCTCTCTCCCCCCTCTCTCCTCCATTCCCATCTATTACCCTACACTCCTTTTCCCCTCTCCTCTCTCTTTCTTCTATCATTCTGCCCTCTTTTCCTCCCTCCCTCCTTTCTTCCCCCTCCCCCCCCCCTTCCCACCTCCCCTCATTCCCTTCTCTTCTCCTTCCCTCCCCCCTTCCCTTTCCCCCCCTTCTTTCTCCCCTCTCCTTCTCCCCCTCTCCTTCCTTCTCCCTTTCCTTTCATTCCTTTCCCTTCCCCTCTTCTCCCCCCCCCATTCCCCTCTCTTTTCCCCCCTTCTCTCCTCCCTCTCCTTCCTTTCTTTCCCCCTCTCTTCCTTCTCCTCTTCCCCCCCCCCTCCCCCTCCTCCTCTCCCCTCTCCCCTCCTTCTCTCCCCCTTCCCCCCCCTCCCTCTCCCCTCTTTCCTCCTTCCTCCTCCTCTCTCTTCCTTCCCCCCCCCTCCCCTTCTTTCATCTCCTCTTCTCCTCCTCTCTTCTCTCCCCCTCCCCCTTCTCTCCTCCTTCTTCCCCTTCCTCTTCCCCTCTCCCTCTCTTTCCTCTCCTTTCCCCCCTCCTCCCCCCCCTCACTTCCCTCTTCTCCCTTTCCCCTCTCCTCCTTTTTTTCCTTCCTCTCCCTCCTTCTCTCTCTTCCCCTTCCCTCTCCCTTTTCCTCCCTTTCTCTCCTCTTCCCTTCTCTCCCCTTCCTCTCCTTTCCCCCCTTCCCCCTCTCACTCCTCTCCTCCCCCTCCCCCCCTCCTATCCTCCTTCTCTCTTCTCTACTCTTCTCCTCTACCTTTCCTTCTTCTCCCTCCCATTTCCCCCCTTTCTCCCCCCTCCTCCCCCTCCTTTCTCTTTTTCCCTTTTCTTCCCTTTCCTTCCTATTCCCTTCCTTCCCTCCCCCCCCCCCCCCCCCCCTCCTCCTTCTTTTCTTATCCTCCCTTCTTCCTTCCCTCCCTCCCTCTCTTCTCCCTCCTTTCTTTCCCCCCTCTTCTCCCCTCCCCCTCTCCTCTTCTCCCCTCCCCCCCTCCCCCCTTCCCTTCCCTTTCCCCCTCCTTCCTTCCTTCTCCCCCCCCCTCCTCCCCCCTCCCTTCTTTCTTCTCCCTCTCTCTCCCCTCCTTCTCTCCCCTTCTTCCCCTCTCTCTTTCCTTCCTTTCCTCTCCCCCTTCCTTTCTCCCCCCCCTCCCCACCCCTCTTCTCTTCTTTCTTTCCCCTCCCTCTTCTCCCCCTCTTCCCTCTCTTCCTCTCTCCTCCTTCCTCTTCTTCCCTCCCTTCCTTCTTCTCTCCCCTCCCCCCCTCTTCTTCCTCCCCCTCTATTTTCTCCCCCTCCTTCCTCCTCCCCACTTTCTTTCCTTTCCCCCCTTCCTTCCTTTCCTTTCCCTTCTTTCCTCTCTCTCTTTCCCCCCTCTCTTCTTCTCCCTCCTTTTCTTCTCTCCCCTTCTCCTTCCCTTCCTCTCCTCCCTTCTTTTTCCCTTCCTCTTCCTCCTCTCTTCCCCCCTTCCTCCCTTTCCCCTCCTCTCCCTTCTCTCTCTCTCCTTCCCCTCCCCTCCTCTCTTTCTCTCCTTTTCCTCCTTTCTTTTCCCCTCCTCCTCCTTCCCTCCCCTCCTTCTTTTCCTCCCCTTTTCCTTCTTCTTCTCTTCCTCCCCTTCTCTCTCCCTTTTCCTCCCCCCTTCTCTTTCTCCTTCCTTCCCCTTTTTCCCTTTTTTCTCCCCTTCTCCCTTCTCCTCCTTTTCCCTCCTTCTTTCTTCCTTCCCTTCCCCCCTCCCCCCCTCCTTTTTCCCCCTCCCCCCCCTTTCCTCCCTCTTCTCTCTCCTTTCCTCCCCTATTCCCCTTTCCTCCCTTTTCCCCCCCCTCCTCTTCTCTTCTCCTCCCCCCTTTCCCCCCCTCCTTCCTCCCCCCTCCTCTCTCTCTTCCTTTCCTTTCCCCCCCTCTCCTCTCCCTCCTCCTCTTCTTTCCCTTCTTCTTCCTCTTCTTCTCCTTCCCCCTTCTCCCTTCTCTCCCCTCCCTTTTTCCCTCCCTTTTTTTCTCCTTCTTCTTTCCCTCTCTTCCCCTTCCTCTCCTCTCTTCTCTCCCCCTCTTTCCTCTCTTCCTCTTCCCTCTCTTTTCCCCTCTCTTCTTCTCCCTCCTTTTCCCCTCTTTCTCCCTTTCCCTCTCCCTTTCCCTCTTCTTTCTTTTTCTCTCCTCCTCTCCTCTTCCCTTCCTCTCCTTCTTCCTCCTCCCTCCTCCTCCTCTTTCCCTCCCCCTCTCTCTTCTCTTCTCCTCTCTTTCCTCTCTCTCCTTCTTCCTCCCCTTCCCCCTTTCCTCCTCTCTTTTCCTTCTCCCTTCCTCCTTCCTCCTCCCTCTCCTCTTTCTCCTTTCCTCCCCCCCCCCCCCTCCCCTCTCCTCCTCCCTCCTTTCTTTCCCCTTCTCCCCCTTCCCCCCCCCCCCCTCTCTCCTCCCTCTCCTCTTCTCCTCCCCTTCCTCCCTCCCCCTCCTTCTTCCTCTTCCCTCTTTTTCCTTTCTCCCCTTCCTCCCTCCTCCCCCCCTCCTCTCCTCTCCTTTTCCCCCCCCCCCCTCCCTCTCTCTTTCTTTCCCCCTCTTTTCTCCCCCCCTCCCTCTCCCTTTCCCTCCTCTCCTCCCCCTTCTCTTCTCCCTTCCCTCCCCTCCCCCCCCCTCTCCCTCCCTTCCCTCTCCCCCTCTTTCTCTCCCCCTCCTCCTTCTTTCTCTCCCTCCCCCTTTCTCCCTCTCTTTTCTCCCTCTCCTTTCTCCTCTTTCCTTCCCTCTTTTTCATCTCTCGCTCTCCCTCTTCTCCCTCACCTCCCCCTTTCTCTCTCCCCTTCCCTTCCTCTCCCTTCCCTCCTCCTTTCTCCCCCCCTTCCTTCTTCCTCTCCCCCCTTCTCCCCTTCTTCCTCCTCCCTTTTCTCTCTCTCCCCCTCTCCTTCTCCCCTCCCTTCTCCTCCTTCCCTCTTCCTTTTTCCCCCTCTCCCCTTTTTCTCCCTCTTCTTTCTCTCCTCTTTCCTCCCTCTCTCCTTTCCCCTTCTCTCTCCTCTTTCCTTCTCCCCCCTCCTCTTCTTCTTTTCCTCCTCCTTCCCTTCCTTCCCTCTCCTCCTCCCTTTCTCCTCTCTCCCCTCTCCTCTTTTCTTCCTCCTCCTTCCCTCCCTCCCTCCCCCTCCCTTTTCCCCCTTCCTTCTTTCCCTTCCCTCTCCTCCCTCCCTCTCTCCCCTCTTTCTCCTCCCTCCTCCTCTCTCCCTTCCCCTTTTCCCCTTCTCCCCCTTCTCCTCCCCTTCCTCTTCTTCCCCTCCCCCTCTTTCCCCTTCCCTTTCCTCTTTCCCCTCTTCCTTCCTCCTTCTCCTCCTTTCCCCTCCCCTCCCTCTTTTTCCCCTCCTCCTTCCTTCTTCCCTCTTTCTCTCTCTCCCCCTCCCCTTCTCCCCTTTCATCTTCTCCTTTTCTTCCTCCCTCCCTTCTTCTCCTTCTTCCCCTCCCTCTTTCCTCCCCTTTCCCTCCCCCCTCCTTCTTCCCCTCCCCTCTCTCCTCTCCTTCTTTCTTCCCTCCCTCCCTCTCCCTCCCCTCTCCCCCCTTCTCCTCCCCTCCTCTCCCCCTCTTTCTCCCCTTTCTTCCCTTTCCTCTCCCCTTCTTCCCCTCCTTCTCCTCCTCTCCCCTCCTCCCCCTCTCTCCTCCTCTTCCCCTCTTCCCCTTCTCCCCTCTCCTCCTTCCTCCTTTTCTTTTCCCCCCCCCCCCCTCCTTTCCCCCTCTCTTCCCTCCTCCCCCCTTTTTCTCCCCTTTCCCCTCCCTTTCCTCCCCCCATCTCCCCTCTCCTCCCTTCTCCCTTTCCTCCTCCCCTCTTTTCCCTTCTCCTCTCTCCTTTCCTCCCTTCCTCTCCCTTTCTCCTTCCCCCCCCTTCCCCTCCCCCCCCTCTTTTTCTCCTTCTTCTCCCTTCCTCTTCTTCTTCCCTCCCTCCCCCCCCTCTTCTCCTCCCTTTCCTTCCCTTCTCTCCTCCTCTCCTCTTTCTCCCCCCTCTCCTCTCTCCTTTTCCTTCCTCCTTCTCCCCCCCTTCTTTTCTCCCCTCCCCCTTTCTCCCTCTCTTTCTTCCCCTTTTCTCCCTTCTCCTCTCTCTCCTTCCCTCTCTCTCTCCCTCTTCCCCTCCCTCCTTCCCCTCCTCCCCCCCTTTTTCTCCCTTTCTCCCCCCCCTCTCCCCCTCTCTCTCCTTCTCCCTCCCCTCCTTTTTTCCTTTCCTCCTCTTTCCTTCTTCCTTCCCTCTTCCCCCTTCTCCCTCCCCCCTCTCTCTCTTCCCTCCTCCTCCCCTTCTCCCCCTCCCTTCTTCCCTTCCTCTCTCCCTCTTCCCTCCCCCCCTCCTTCCCCCCCCCCCCTTCCCTCCCCCTTCTTTCTCCCCTTCCCTCTTCCCCCCTTCCTCCCCTCCCTCCTCCCCTTCCCCTTCCCTCTCTTCTCCTTTTCTCCCCCCCCCTTTTCCCCTCCCCCTCCTTCTTCTCCTCTTCCTCCTTTTCCCCCCCCCCCCTTCTCTCCTTCCTCCCTCTTCCCCTTTCCCTCCTCTCCTCCCCCTCCCCCTCCTTTTTTTTCTCTCCTTTTTTCCCTCCCTTCTTCCCCCCTTCCTCCTCCTTCCTCTCTTCTTTTTTCTTCCTCCCCCCCCTCCTCTCCTCCTCCCCCCCCCCTTCTCCCCTCTTCTCCTCTTTCCTCTCTCTCTCCCTCTTCCTTCTCTTTCCTCCCTCCTCCTTCCCCCCCTCTCTTTCCCCCCTCTCTTTCCCTCTCCCCCCTTCCTTTCTCCCCTCTCCCCTTTTCCCTCCCTTCCCTCTCCTCCTCCCCCCTCTTCCTCCTTTCCCCTTTCTCCCCTCTCCCCCTCCCCTCCCCTCTCCCCCTCTTCTCTTCTTCTTTCTCCCCCCTCTCCTTCTCCTTTCCCTCCTTTCTTCTTCTTCTTCCCTCTCCTCCCTCTTCCCTCTTCCCCTCCCTTCTCCTCTCTTTCCCCCTCCTTCTCTTTCTTCCCTTCCTCCTCTCCCTCTTTTTTCCCTTCCCCCCTCCTTCCCCTTCTTCCCTTCTCCCTCCCTCTTTTTCTCTCCCTCTTTCCTTTCTCTCTCCCCCTTTCTTTCCCCCCTCCCTTCTTTCCCCCTTCCTCCTCTCCCTCCCTCTTTCTCCCTTTTTCCCCCCCTCCTCCTCTCCTCCCCCCCCTCTCCCCTTTTCCCCTCCCCCTCCCCCCCCCCTTTTCCCCCCCTTCTTCCTCCTTCTCTCCCCTCCCTTTCCTCTCTCTTCCCCTCCTCCCTCCTCCCTCCTTTCTTCTTCTCTTCTCTTTCCCCTTCTTTTTCCTTTTTCTCCCCCCTCCCCCCTTTTCCCCTCTTCCTTCTCTCCCCTCTCCCTTCTCCTCCCCTCCTCTCCCCTCTTTTCTTTCTCCCTTCTTTCCCCTTCTTTTTCTTCTCTTCCCTCCCTTTCTTCTTCCCCTCCTCCCCCCTTCTTCCCTCCTCCTCTCCTTTTCCCCCTCTTCCTCCCCCTCTCTCCTTCCCCTCCCCTCCCCTTTCTTCCCCTCCCCCTTTCTTCCCCTCCCTTCCTCCCCTCCTCCCTATTCCTTCCTTCCCCCCTTCCCTCTCTTTCTCTCTTCTCTCTCCCTCCTCCCTTTTTCCCTCTTCCCCTCCCCTTTTCTTCCTTTCTTTCCCCTCCTCCCTCCCTTCTCCCTTTCCTCTTTCTCCTCCTTTCCCCTCTCTCCTTCTCTCCCCCTCTCTCTTCCTCTTCCCTCCTCTCTCCCCTTCCCTTTTCTTCTCCCCCCTTTCTTCCCCCCTCTTCTCCCCCCTCTCCCCCCCCTCCCCTCTTCCTTCCTTTCCCTCCTTCCTTCCTTCCCTCCCCTTTTCTTTTTCTCCCCCTTTCTTCCCTTCCCCTCCCTTCTCCCTCTTCTCTCCTCCTCCCCCTCTCTCCCCCCCCCTTTTACTTCCCCCCCTCCCCTCTTTTCCCCTCCTCTTCCTCCTTCTCTTTTCTCCTCTCCTCCTCCTCCCTCTTCCCCCCTCCCCTTCCTTCTCTCCCCTCCTTTCTTTCCCCCTTCTTCCCCCCTCTCTTTCCCTCCCTCTTTCTTTTTTCTCCTCCCCCTCCCCCTCTCCTCCCTCTCTCCCTTTCTCTCCCTCCCCTCTCCCCTCTC
The DNA here is from genome assembly GCA_029619165.1 of Eurosta solidaginis. NCBI lineage: Eukaryota > Metazoa > Arthropoda > Insecta > Diptera > Tephritidae > Eurosta > Eurosta solidaginis. Next base: position 37,765 of record JARSSU010005232.1, on the reverse strand, counting down.
TCCCTCTTTCTCTCTTTCCCCTCCCTCCTTCTTCCTCCTCCTTTTCCTCCCTCCCCCTTCCCTCCCCTTCTTCCCTTCTCCCCTCCTCTCTTCCCTCTCCCCCCCCCCCTCTCCCCCTCCTCTCTTCTCCCACTTCCCTCTCTTCTACTCCCCTCTTCCCTTTCCCTCTTCCTTCTTCCTCCCCCTTCTCCCCTTTTCCCTTTCTCCTCCTCTCCTCTCTCTCCTTCCCTTCTTCTTTCCCTCTCCCTTTCCTTTTTCCCCCCCTCCTCCTCTCTCCCCTTTTCTCCCCCCCTCTCCTCTTTTTCCCTCCTTCCCCCCTTCTCTTCCCTCTCCTCCCTCTCCTTCTTCCCCCCTCCTTCCTCTTCCCACCTTTCTTTTCTTCCCCTTCCCTTTCTCTCTTCTCCTCCCGCCCCCCCTCTCCCCTTCCCCTCTCTCCTTCCCTCCTTCCCCCTCTTCTCTTCTTCCCTCCTCCCCCCCCTCCCCTCCTCTTTCCCTCCCTTCTCCTCCTCCCCTTTCCTTCCCTTCCCCCCTCCCCTTTCTCCCCCTCCCTCTTCCTCCCTTCCTTTCTCTCTCCCCTTCTCCCTCTTCCCCCTCCCCTCCCTCTCCCCTTTCTCTCCCCCTTCTCCCTTTTTTTCCTCCCCTCTTCTCCCTTCCTCCTTCCCTCTCTCCTCCCTCTCCCCCCTTTGCCTCCTCCTCCCGCTTCCCTCCTCCCTTCCTTCTCTTTTCCCCCTCCTCCTCTTCCTCCCCCTTTTCCCTCTTCTTTCCTCCCTCCCCCCTCCTTTCTCCTCTTCCCTCTCCCCCTCTCCCCCTTTCTCCTCTCCTTTTCCCTCTCTTCCCCTTCCCCTTCCTTCTCACCCCTCCTCTCTCCTCTCTCTCCCTTCTCCTCCCCTCCTCTTCTTCCCTTCTCTTTCCCCTTTCTCCTTTCTTTTCTCCCCCTCCCTTCCTCCCTTCTCTCCCCTCTTCTCCCCCTCTCCCCCTCCCCCCCACCTCTCCCTCCCCCCTCCTCCTCTCTCCTCCTCTCCTCTTTCCCCTTCCTCCCTCTCCCCCTCCCTTCTCCCCCTCTCTTTCCCCCCCTCTTCCCTTCCTCCTCTTTCTCTTCCCCTCCTCCCCTCTCCTCCCCTTCTCTTTTCTTCTCTTCTTCCTCCTTCCCCTTCCCTTCCCCCCCCCCTTCCCCCCTTCCTCTTCCCTTTCCCCCCCCTCCTCTCTTCCTCTCCTTCCCCTTTCTCCTCTCTTGCTTCTCCCCCCCCTCTCTTTCTCCTCTCCTCCTCCCTCCCCCTCTCTCTTCTCCCTCCCTCCCCTTTCCTTCTTCCCTCCTCCCTTCCTCTCCCCTCCCTCTTCCCCTCCCTTCCCCTCTCTCCCCCTTCCTCCCTCCCCTTTCTCCCCATCCTTTTCCTTCTTCTTCTCCCCTCCCCTCCTCCCCCCCACTCCTCCCCCTTCCTTTCTTCCTTTTCCTCCTCTTCTCTCTCTTCCCCCTCTCTCTCCCTCCCTCCCTCTTCTTTCTCTTTTTCTCCCTCTCCTCCCCCTTTTTTCCCCCTCCCTACCCCTCTCCCCTTCTTCCTTTCCCCTCTCCCCCCTCTTTCCTCTCTTCTCCACTCTCCCCTCCCATCTCCCCTCCTCCCTTCCCTCTTCCCCCTCTCTTCTCCCTCCCCACTCTTCCTTTCTCCCTTCCCCACTACCTCCTCTCCTTCTCTTTCTCTTCTTCCCATTCCCTTCTACTTCTACCCTCTTCCCCCTTTTCCCTCTCCCCCCCTCTCTCTTCCTCCCCTCTCCCTTCTCACCCATCCCCTCCTTCCCCCTTCCCTCCCCCCCCCCTCACTTCTCCCTCTTCTCTCTCTCTTCCTCTTCTTCTCTCCTCCCCTTCCCTTCTCTTCTCCTCAACCCCACCCTTCCCTCTCCTCAATCTCCGTCGCTGGCGCCCGCTCTCCTATCCGCCCTCGCCCGCTCCGGCTCTCCTCCCCTCGCCCCCTCCCTCCCCGCTCCCCCCCTTTTCTGCCGCTCTCTCCCCTTGCGGGTCCTTTTCCATTCCCCCAGCGCGCCGGCCTGGCTTCCCTCCCCTCGCTCTCCGTCCTCTTCTTTCGGTCTCCTCTTGGTGGTTCCTCTCTCTTTTCATTTAGGGCCTTACACTTTTGCGCTTCGTGCCGAAGTTTCTTCTCGCGTTTTGCCTTTTTCTGCCCGGTATCCCCCCTTCTCCTCCTATGTTTTGTCCCCTCGTACATTCCCCTCCTTTGTTTTCCCACCACCATTTTGGGCCGGGTTTGCCCCTGCAACTTCCCACTGCCTTGCCCCCTCCCTTCCAGACATCCAACTTATTTGTTTGTTGTTATTTCGCTATTTCGTAAAGAGATACAACTGCATGTTCTAACATGGCTACAGTTATTAGCTAAGTGTCAACTGTTAGTGTGCTGTTTTGGCACAGGTCATAAGGCGGTGGTACCTCCTCCATGATATGTTTGTGCGTTAGTCGGTATGACAAGTCTTAGACCGTGTATATTTTTTAAACGTTTTATTTAGCTGCTCTGTGTAGCTAACAGAATTTTGTAATTGAAATTTAAGAACTTCCCGATAGCTACAGCCTGAAACTTGGAATATAGTTCAGACACCCGATGACATGCATAATCAAAAAAAAAACCCGATAGGTGGCGTGGAAGGATAAAATTTTTTATATATTTATTTAATAATTTGGGAAAATTTTAAAATCATCGTGACATCAGGACGGACAAGGCGACAGCTGAAAACATTTATTTCCAAGCAATTTTTAATTTATAATTTATTTAATAAGTTTAGTATTATTACTACTTAATGGGGGTATACTTTTCAATAAACCGTTTAACTTAAAATTTGTTTCTATTATTATTTAATAATTTGGGAAATTTAAACAACGTGACATCAGGACGGACAAGGCGACAGCTAGAAAACATTTATTTCAAGCAATTTTTAATTTATAATTTATTTAATAATTTGGGAAAAATTTAAACAACGTGACATCGGGACTGTCGCCTTGTCCGTCCTGATGTCACGTTGTTTAAATTTTTCCCCAAATTATTAAATAAATTATAAAATTAAAAATGCTTGAAATAAATGTTTCATACATTTAAAGCGATACGGGCAATCCCTCGTTAACTCATTACAATTTTTTTATTAGTATTTTATATCAGATCTTTTCTGGAAAAGTTGTTTGGATGTGGCAACTCCCTCTTCATTTACATTCTTGTACCCGTGAATGTAATTGTTCCATTGATCTCTTTAATTGCAGCATAGTGGCTTTTTACAAACCTTAGTATGTCATTTTTGTTAGTGGCTTTTGGCGTGATGATAGGTGCAGTAGTCGCAAATTTAGCCGCTGCGCTGCTAGTTCTTTCCCGCGGATACCCACATAGCTAGGAATCCACATTATTTTTATCTTATATAAGTATATGTATATTAGTATATTAAGCAGTGCTTTCATAGCAGATAATGAGTCAGAACAAATGAGATGTTTTCCTCGAATTATTTTACATGTTTTAACGGAATCTAGTAGTGATTGAGTATCAGCTGTAAAGATGGAGCTGCATTCGTCAAGGCGATAGATATTCAGAGTTTGTGAAGGAATATATCAGACGTGTCAAACTAAAAGTAACATTTTTAAATGTTTTACATAGAAGTCCTATGTAAATATTTTTAAAGGGTTTCTTTACATTGACACGTCGATATTTAAAATTTTCTCAAACAGATCAAAACATCTCATTGAATTTCAGGACTATTGTGGTCGGACAAGATAGTTGAGTACAAAGTAGCTTAGCACAAGAAATATTTTGATTGGAAATAAGGCAAAAATATTTCTAGATAGCGACAACTTTACAAATATACAACGAAGTGCAATTAAAATAAATTTATTTTTCATTCAGCTTTTGAAGAAAATACAGTTTTTTTTTGAATTATTCTGTAGGTGGTAGCAGAACCGCATAAACGTCATTAATAACACGGTTAACTAATTTCTCATACCTAATTAAATGTAATTAAGAAATATTCAAAAGTTGTATATTTTAAAAACGAAAACGGTACTTTGGGAATTGCCGAATTATTTGTATACCAACGAAATAAAACAAAAATTGGTTCTCAGTTCTTGAAACTTGGTCGTTTTTTTCGATGAATAGTTTTTTTATCTTTATTGACAACAAAATTTGATTTGATTTACAACAATTTTCTCAAAACAATGTTTTTGCACGAGAAGATAGCTTATCTCTTATGTAAGACATAAAGAATGCAGCAGTAAGAAAAATAACATAAATATAAATTAAAAAGAAAATAAATTATTTTAGCTGTGAAATAACGTATTATAAGTAATATATGATTTAAATACCACTTCCGTATATCAGTAAAAGTAAAAGAATTTTAGAGCTGAATATTAAAATTAGAGTTTGCAAGAAGTAGGCGTTTGATTTCAATTTTAAAGCTTTGCAGATTTCTTGCATTTTTAACTTCATCTGGAAGTTTGTTGAATAATTTTACACTATAGTGTTTTATTGATTTTGCACATCTTTCTGTTCGAAAAAGACGTGGTTTGATATTTGTTCGAGTTCTAAGGGCATATTCAGGGGTTTGTTTTTCTTGTATGTTCAAATTATGTTTAATGAAATTATTTTTTATTTTGTAGAACGCTGAGAGATGCAATATTTGCGAATATCTAGCCTAGTACAATATAACAGCTCACTTCATGTCCTCCGCGGTAATTTAAAATGTTTTTAATTATTTTATTTTGTGTTCTTTGTAATTCATTTATAAGTTGCTCTGAGCAAGCATTCCATATTGGATTCAAACAGTTAATATATGACATGAACAAAGAGTTGTATAGAAGCCATAGTTGTCTTTTTGGAATTAATTTCCGATTTCTATATATCGAGAAATTTAGTGATATTAATTTCATTTTCAGCTTGTTTATGTGTTCCACGACAGTTTACATTTGCATCAAACCAAATTTTAGACTCTCGACGTTCGTAATAAAACTACCATCTAGATGCATTCCTTTCAGATCGTCATACCGGGAATATTTTTATAGTTGTTAAATATTATAAATGTTGTTTTCGAGATATTCATTTTCAGCAAATTACATTCAAACCATTTCGAAAGTTTCTTTATATCCGTTTGGATATTGACTAATAGTTCATCTAGAATATCCGTAGCATACAAGAAGGTCCCGTCATCGGCATACAATTGCGTATTCCATTTAACTCGAGTTTAAATATATTGTTGGTGTATATTAAAAATAGAGTTGCGGCTAATTTTGATTCTTGTGGAACACCAGTTTTAATAGTTTTAGTTAGACTTTTTGTACCTTTTATTTGGACAAATTGCTTCCTATTAATTAAAAAACTTTCGAAGAGTTTAATAGCAGTACCATTAACTCCCAACTGTCTAAGCTTTTGCATCATGATGTAAAGATGAGTCAAACGCTTGGCTAAGGTCAATCGCCAGCATAGCAATGTATTTTTTCTATTTAAATTTTCATATAGAAATTCTGTACAATTGATGCATGCGGACAAAGTACTTGAGTTTTCTGTAAATCCAAACTGATTATTACTAATTATGCCATTAATTTTACTGAATGATTTCAATCTGTTTAATAAAATACTTTCAAATACTTTGTCAATTGTACTTAATTTCATTATTGGTCTATAATTTGAACAAACTTCCTTGCCTCCACTTTTGTGAATGGAACTACTGAGCCAATTTTTAACTCTTCTGGATACTGACCACTTATAAAACATTCATTAATAAATTTTGCTAATGGACCCGATAGTTCGTCTTTGTATTTCTGTACCAGTCGCGCAGAGATTCCGTCAGGTCCCTTGGCCGACTTTGGATTAAGACTACCAATGCTAAACGTACTTCTTCAGTATGACACTGAGATAATATAAAAGGATGTATTATTCCATTTACCGGTTCAGGGCAGTACTCAAAACTGTCTGGCGTATTTATAATGTTTATAAAGTAATTATTAAAAGCATCAGCTATCCCTGAAAGGTCTGTAATATTATTTTCATTATATTCTATCTGCGTGATATTTGAGGACGAGGTATTATTGTGTCCATAAACAAGCTGATTTAAGATCTTCCACGTTTTAGTGCTAGATGCAATATTTTCTTCTAACTGCCTTCCATAGAACTCTTTTCATGCATTGTTCATTTTGTTGCGCATTTGAGTCTTGAAGGTCCTAAATTGGTTTTCGAAATACAAGTTATTGATGTATTTCCTCTTTAATTTGTAAAATTTGTGTCTCTCTTTGATTAGAGATAATATTTCGTTATTCATCCACGGCTTCTTAACTACTTTATTTGTTTTTTAATATTTTTTGTGCTTTTTTCAATACTACTACATAGCTGTTTATGAAATTCCGAAAAGGTTATTCGGGCCTGTTCTGGATTTCGATTCCGACCAATTTATTCGGAATCGAAATGGATTGGTGTTCTGAATATCGATTCCGACCAGACTTGGTCGATTTGAAAAGTTTTGCCTCTGAGCAGTCGGAATAGAAAGTAATTAGCCTATTAAGCACAGATAATTACATTATTTTTCCCACAAATAAGCTTTACTAAATTATTCATTTTATTTGGAAGATTTATAAGAACTTTTTGCTGGACTATTTGTTTATTTAGTATAACATATCTTAATTTGAAAATTCCTATCAAAAATTTTCCAAGCTAAACAAAGCGATTCTGGTCGAAAGGAAGACGACGTGTTCTCAATTTCGATCGATCGATTTTTGCGATTTTTATGCACAATTGCACGTCTTCTTGCCTCTGCATTTCCGAAAACCATTGGTGCTGCCATTTTGTTAAAATCTTTGCACAATTTTAATTTAACCAAAACCAAAATAAATAAAAACAGCTGTTTCGCTTGATTATCGACTCGAAATGAAAACGATTCAAAATCGACTTCTAATCGATTTGAGTCAATCGGAATTGAGAACACCAGAAAGAAATCGACTCGGAATCAGCCTCGTTTTACTTTTCAAAACGAGTCGGAATTCAGAACAGGCCTTATTATATTATTTATATGTTTATTTTGTTCAAAGAGGTAGTAATCAAAAACTTTTATTTCGGTTTCGTGATTTTCAATGTTTTTTATATTGTTATTTACAGTCAAAGCTAGGAGTCTATGATCAGATATCACATTATCATCTAACGACAAACTATATGTGTAATCAACTAAATCAGTTAGAGCTTGATCAATTATGGGTCTTAGAACCGTTGCCTTTTCTCGAATACATCTCTTTATTCAGACTATTTAAAAAGACAAACCCTTTATTTAATACCACATTCACATAATTACTTAATTAACTATTTGACGATAATAAATTTGTATTAAAATCTCCAACTACGATAGATTTCTTGAATCTCAAAATATAACTTTCGAATTTTTCCACGAAAGAACTAATATCGCACGCGCAGAATGTATAGACACACGAGATGTGCATATTGGCTTTAACTTTATGGTCAAAAAGCTACTTCCTTCATATACTACTAGAGAAGATGGAATCGTTCTATGTACAAAAATCTATTTGATATACGATTTGCAAAATAAGCATTATAATCTCTCAAATTGAAATACTTATTTTCATTTTCGTATATCCAAATTTCACTCACAGCAATTACTTGAATAGTTTTGCCCTCGATTGCGTGTTGTTGAATTAGCATATCAAAGGTCATGATATTTATTTCTAATACTCTGTATATTTAGATACAAAATACTAATATTATTATTGTTATTGATAAAATTTAATTTGTTCATTTCGTACTTTACATCAACTTTAAATGCTGTATTATTCACTTCGTTAACAAAGTCCATGAATTTTTGGAATATAAACTTAAATATGTATATTACGGGATTTTCGGGATATCGGAATTGGTTGGTTGCTGTGCTGCCCGGCTATGGAGCCGGGCCCAAGTAGCACTCTAGGTGCCATTTTGATGCACTTTCTCCTGGAACCAATTATATTTTTGGCTGATGTACCCTGCGTATTGTTTTACTCAAACCACTTGGTTAAAACAATATACCTTCTGATGTTCTTGATGCGGCAGCTTGACACCGCCCTTAAGTCCGGCAACACGTACGTAGCTGCCTAGATTTCGGGACCGAAAATTCGCGAGGGCTAGGTACTCGCAGAGGAAGTGAGTAACCGTTTCCTCGGAACCCTCCTGTCTACAGCTCCTATACCTCTCATTTTAGGGGATACACATTCTACTCGCGCGTGGGCCAAACGGCCAGTGCCCTGTAATAGTGGCCGTGATTCTGTATATTTCCTTCCTAGACCTATTTAGTTCTTTTCTGGCTGTACTCTGGCCAGATTAGTTTGGTGATTCTACAGGTGTCCGTAGAGTACCAATCACGTATTGCTATTTTCCTAAGATAGGTGAGAATGTCTCTTTTAATTGATGTGAGTGGTCGATGCACCGTGACTGCTTCCGTGGTGTCTAATGATGCTCCTGCCTTTGCTATTTCATCCGCTTTTTTATTTCCTTCAATGTTCCTGTGGCCGGGTACCCAGCTGAGTATGATAGCTGCCTGGTTAGCTGCCTCACGTAGCCCCCGCTTACTGTTACCGATGGCTTTAGAGAATGTGTACGGTGATTCTAGCGATTTGAGCGCTGCTTGACTGTCGGAGTATATGACTACCTCACCGTCTATCTGGTTCTGCAACAGGAAGATGCAGGCCCTCTCTAATCCTTGCAGCTCTGCTTGGAATATACTAGCTGTGTTTGGAAGGCGGATGGGGACTGTGACTTTTGGTTGGTTGGAGAAGACGCCTGCTCCGATACCGCAGTTCATTTTTGATCCGTCAGTGTAGAGTGAGGTGATCCCTGCCAACTCTGTCGGCCGACCAATCCGTTCTAGAGGGTAACTGCACCTTGTAATTCCTGTCGAAGATCAGTGTTTTTGAGAGGTAGTCTGTTGTCGAATCCACATCGGCGAGCCTTGTTAGGATATCACTGTGGCCATATCGTTTTTCATTCCAGCATCTAGACTCCCTTAGCCTGATGGCTGTGCTGATCGCTGTATATCTGACGTGGAGGGCCAGTGTCAGTAGGTTAAGTATTCAGTGCGTCAGTGCATGCTGCCCTTTGTATTTTGTCTAGTATTTTAGTGTTGTATTGCTTGTCCAGGGCAGGCCGCCACGCTATGGCTCCGTACGCCAGGATGGGCCTTATGACCGCCGTGTAGAGCCACATCATAAGTTTTGGCTTTAGTCCCCAGTTTCTGCTGACTATTCTCTTGCACGAGTAGTATGCGATATACGCCTTCTCTACTCTTTTTTCGATATTGGTTTTCCACTATTACGACGCCTAGGTACTTAACTCTAGTTGAGAGCGAAAGTTCCGTCCTGGGGTGTACCTCTACCCACTTTGCGGGTCATTGTCACTGAGCTCATATCCGCTTGTATAGTTTTGTTTTCCAGCATTAACTGAGTTCATCCACAAATGTGGTTGTCAAATCCGGCCCTTTGCAGTGCTTCCGGTTTCGATGTTGTTGAAGGCACCTTCTATATCTAGGAAAGCTGCTAGCGTGAATTGTTTGTACTTTAGTGATCTTTCCACAAAGCCCGTTAGCTCATGGATGGCGGTCTCCGTTGATCTTCCCTTTCACGTAGGCGTGCTGTGCCTTTACCAGGTCCTATTATTATTGATCTATGTAGATATCCAGAAATCTCTCAAGGACCTTGAGCATGAAGGATGTGAGGCTTAATGGCCCGAAGTCTTTGCCATTTTTGTGTGTGCGTCTGCCCGCTTTTGACAGAAAGATTACTTTTGTTTTCCTCCAGCTTAGTGGAATGTAGGGTCAGGGCGATACTCGCTCTGTATACCGTTTCCAGCCAGAGGATCATTGGTTCACTTAGCTTTTGTAGAATTACCGGAATAGCGCCATCCAGTCCGGGCGATTTAAATGGAGAGAAGCCATTGATAGCAAACCTGATCTTTTCGCTGTCTATTATCCTGTCCAGTAAGCCCTCTGAGGGCTGAGAGTCCCTGCAGAGAGATTCTTTTACTGGTGCTAGATCTCATCCTGGGAAGTGAGTATTGATGAGTGTGCGCAGGGAGTCCTCTGCTGAGTTTGTCCATATGCCTACCTCACTTCTTACGAAGTGATTGTTGCGGTGTTCTTTGGACAGAATTTGACTCAGTATGGAGGACTCACGAGTGTTTTCTATGGAGGAGGAGAAGGATTGCCAGGACACAGCCTTCGCTACCCTTATGGCGTTTTTGTATACTTTGAGCGCCTACCTATATGGCTGCCACTCCTTGGTTATGAGGCACTCATTAAATACCTTCCATACTGTAGTTCAAAGTTTCCTAAGGTCCCCTCTCCACCAGGGTGGGGACTTCTTTTTAAGAGTACTTAATGGGGTGCACTTATTGTAAGAGGTAGTTATCGCGAGCTCTACCTTGCCGCCTAGCTCATCGAGCTTTTGCGGGCAGTTTATGTTAGGTTCGTTTATTTCTTATGCTGGTGTTAACCTTACAAATTTATTCTACTTTGCTCTTCTTGGCTTTCTTTAGAGGTGAGTCTGTACAGATCCAAATTTGATGTCGAAGAAGATCCAGCGGTGGTCCGAGAGAGAGTCTTTGTCTGACACTCTCTAGTTTTCCACTAGCGCCGGGTCATCATCGGTTGTCAAAGTTAGATCTAGGACTTCCTCCCAGCCCTGAAACCTGTCTGCACTAAGGAATATAAAATGGGCTTGTTGCCGCTGTTGCAAATACTGAGGTTAGAATTAAGAATAAAGTGTAGAAGGGACTCACCTTTCTCGTTGGTTGAGAAGCTGCCCCATTTCGTGTTTCTTGCATTTGCCTCGCAGCCGATAATTATGCTGCACCCACCGCTATTATTTATAAAGTTTGCCAGCTCTGGAGGTGGGGCTATCCTGTCATGGGCCATGTAGGCCGAGACCACGTAGATGGCCTGGTTGGACACGCTCTCTAGCTTTACCACTGTTACGTCTGCTGTGTTGTAATTTGAACACAAGAAAGCATTTATACCTTTTTTGATTAAAATGCCTGCTCTTGGCTTACTTACATCCGTTTTTAGCCCCATGTTTTCCTGATTGTGGACCCAGGTCTCTTGGATTAGGCTGATGTTCAAATGTTCAACCGAGAAGGATCTTAAGATTATCGGTAGAACTTTTAGATATCGATTTTTCGATAGGATTTGTGTTCAGGAAAAAAAGTTAAACTACGCATACCCAAAAAAATAATTTTCGATCCTGCGAAAAAAAATGACGAAAGGGTCAATTTTTTCGACCAAAACACTCCCCAAAAACCAAAAATATTTTTTTTTCAAAAAACTGTTCTAAAAACGTTGGCGATAACAGTTTTGTTAAAAAAATATATATATATATATATTTTTTGTATTTTGGTCGAAAAATTGACCCTTTCGTCATTTTTTTTTCGCAGGCTCGAAAATTATTTTTTGGGTATGCGTAGTGGAACTTTTTTTCCTGAGCCCAAATCCTATCGAAAAATCGATGGCGCGATGTCGATTAATAAATCAACCCAGTCTAATGCCCACCTTTTTTTCTATACTCGAAGCATTTCATTTTTGTCCCAAGTGAAAACATGTTGTGGCAACCGTGATCTTAACCTCATCGAATTTTATTGCCATAACTTTCACTCAACATCAATGATTATAGGACGCGGTTTACGTCCACGTTTAAGCATGTACCATAAAACAGCGAGGGTGCCGCGATATGTATAAACAACCATATTGATAACTCAGACCAAATGGAATATTTTTAATTAAATAACGTCTTTCCGTAAATTGTAACGCCTTAATTCGAATCTATATAAGCTAGACCAATATTATCTGGTATCTAGGTCATATAGATCGAGGTCTAAGCCTTGTGAAAAAGTGGAAAGAGAACGCCTCCTTCCTTCGTTCCAAGTTTTAGGTATTGAAATATCCAGGGACGGAAAATAATTATTATATTTTTTCGGAGTCGAAAAAGTCCTGGTCAAAAAATTGTCCTAGGTGAAAATGTTTGAGTTCCCAGGTATCCCTATAGCAATATCATGTCGAATCATGCATCCTTTTTATTTTTGGACCTTTTTCTAAAAAAGTCCACATATAAAAGTTAAATCTGTATTTTTATTTTTTTAGTCCGATAGAACTAGTTAAACTCGGACTTATAAAAATAAAAGTCCCGAAATAAAAGCTAAATCAAGACTTTTATTTTTTAAGGCCGAAATAAAAGCCCCGCTTGATAACAAAGAAACGGCTTATCCGAATTAAAAAATTTGGTACCAATAGATTCTCCTGGATTCCTAAAATTTAAAACCTTATGGACTTTTGAAATTTATGTTAATAATACTAGAATTTTATCATAAACAAACTGGATCGAAAATCTCGTAGTATAAATGGTGAACTTGCAGTGGATTTTTGCAATAAATTTCGCTTCAATACAACTATTAGAGTGAAAATTTTTAAAGCGCATTCTGCTATAATGGGAAAGCTTTCTAAAAAAAAATGGGCGTAATCGGTCAGTAGCCACACCCCTTTCTCTATATAGAAATTTCCGCCCAAAACATGCGATATTTGAGTATCTAAAGAAACCACGTTATTTAAATTGCATGTAGTTGGTCCACATAATTTTGTTGGACAATGAGCGTGGCACCGCCTACTTTCCAAATAAGGATAACTCGTACATCCTTTGAGCTATGTTTTTGCAAGTTGGTAAGCGAACTTCAGATTTGTATTTGTGCATGCCGACAGAAAAATTTTAAAATCGAATTAAAGTCACACCCACTTGTATATAAAAATATCGAAAATACACATTTTGGATACATACATACATAGATCGTAATATCAATGCACTGTTGTCACTAGTCTTTACTAATTTCTACGTTGGAGAGCATTATTGCTAGCCACCCACTAGTCGCTGCAGCATACATCACAAGCATACATACATACATGTTGCTATGGATACAAACATATGTGTCTAAATACGGTCATACATAATTACAAGCAGAATTTCATATCATACTTTTCGCACCTATCATATTATAATTAGCCTTCTCATGAAATCATCCGATGTATAATTTTTGTATTTTGTCAATTTGAAATAACAGGACTTTTCCATGGAAAATTCCTATGACTAATTTTTTACAGCGTAAGAATCATTCAATTTGTAATCGTGATCAAGTGAAGTTTGCTCAAATTAAAATATCTATATTAAAGCCAAGGTGTTCGCCCATTTAGTTTTTCGGTTAAACAATTGTACAATTCTCCAGTATTCATTTAAGGTGTATCATTTTACCCATCATCTCTTTGTTTAAGCTTAGAGTTAAGCGCCCGTTAGTCCCAGGTAGGAGCGCTAGTCATAGTATTGCACTTGTTATATGTATTTTATATTATTTTTAATTTAGAAGTGTAACCATGGGTCGCAAACGAGACATTTATATACGTGATTATTTTGAATTCGATGATAGATATGGGAAATGCAAGGTTTGTGGGCAAAAGATTCAACACAATTTCACTACAAATCTGCGAAGCCATTTACAAAGCAAACACGCCAATTTATATCAAGAATATACCACCGAACGATCAAAGCTATCAAGCACTGCAACAGATTCAAAAGATAAAAAAATTAAATTTTATTGTGAAATGACCCAAAATGAGGTCATTAATGCGTGCATTTGCTTTATCACCAAAGAATCATTGCCTCATTCGTTTTTCGACTCGGAATCTTTTAAAACTCTTTCTTGGCGGCCACCGTGGTGTGATGGTAGCGTGCTCCGCCTATCACACCGTATGCCCTGGGTTCGCACCCAGAGCAAAGCAACATCAAAATTTTAGAAATAAGGTTTTTCAATTAGAAGAAAATTTTTCTAAGCGGGGTCGCCCCTCGGCAGTGTTTGGCAAGCGCTCCGGGTGTATTTCTGCCATGAAAAGCTCTCAGTGAAAACTCATCTGCCTTGTAGATGCCGTTCGGAGTCGGCATAAAACATGTAGGTCCCGCCCGGCCAATTTGTAGGGAAAATCAAGAGGAGCACGACGCAAATTGGAAGAGAAGCTCGGCCTTAGATCTCATCGGAGGTTATCGCGCCTTACATTTATTATTATTTTTTTTTAATATGAACAAAATAACATCAAAGAACATAATGCAGTTGGTAGATGAAAAAGTTGCTAAATTAAAATCTTTTATTAAAGAAATTTTAAGTGGAAAGGTGATATGCCTCAAGATTGATACTGCAACTCGAAGTGATCGCGCGGTCCTTTGTATTAATACTCAAATCTTCCTAAACGGAAAAATTGAAATAGTTACACTTGCTATGGAAGAAATACGGGGCCGACATACCGCTGAAAACATAAAACAAATAGTTCAAAAAGTAATGGTTAGATACGAAATAAAAAAAGAACAAGTTTATTCCATAACTAGTGATAACGGACGCAACTTAGTTAAAGCGGTGGAGCTTCTGTCAGAGACGGTCAGCGATAACGATGATGATGAAAGTGAAAATGCGATATTGGAACAATGTATTAGCGATGATTTAAGATTGTCGGTGAGCAAATTATATCCATCAAATGTGCAGCACACACGCTTCAACTAGCTGTGAAAGATTTTCTAGAAAGCTGTGGTTTGGAAGTATTAAACAGCGCCCGCATAGTTGTGAAACTTCTAAGGGCTCCACTTTTGCGGTACGTAACTACAAGTATACGCGTATATATCATTATATTTTAGTTGTATGGTTTTTGATTGATTATCATCATATTAGACAGGGCGAAGATAAAATACTTAGGTCTTTTGAAACCGCAATTAGATGTTCCAACTCGTTGGAGCTCTTGTTATATGATAAACCGACTTTGCACCATAAGCAAACAATTTTTAAGCTGCGTCGAAAAAAGGGAGAGTTCGCTTCTTGAAACAAGTACTATAAACGATGCTTTGTTCTGTGATCCTCGGTTTCGGCGTCTCCTTTCTAGAGAAAAGTGGGATTCTGCGAAAATGCACCTTAAAGATCTTGTTTGTTTGAAAGAGGTTACTTTTCTATTCATTATTTTAACTCATGCTAGCTCTTTTTCTAATTTATTTATCATTTTTAGAATCCAAAACCTCCTTCTCAAAATCTTAGACATAGCGATGATATGCCATTTTTGATTGATGAAACATTTACGCAAAGACCGTCTTCACTGTTGAGAAGCTGTAGAAGAGAGCTCGAATTAGCGGATTCATCATCAGATGAGGATTCCACGGGCATCCGTGATAAAATAAGGAAGGCATTCTATCAAATGAAAAACGAGTGGATGTAGATATAAATATTATAGAGTACTGGAACAGCAAAAAATATAGCTTCCCGTGGCTTCCAAAACTTGCTTTCGCCATTCATTCGGTACCAGCTACGCAAGTTAGCGTCGAACGAGCTTTGTCAGCGTTAAAACTTGTTTTAACAGATTTGCGTTACAACTTGACCGTGCAAAATTTGCAAACGATCTGCTTATTAAAGCTTAATTAACAGCAATATATTTAAAAATATGTAAATATACGCAGCCATACTAAAATATGTTCATATAAATGATACATTTACAGTAAGCGATAATAAAATATGTACAAATATATATATAATTAAAAGTATATCAATGTTATATAAGTAAAATAATAGTATTAGGTATGAGTAGGAATATGATTCGTATTACACATTTATATAATGCACATTCATTGAATTGTGTATCTACCAGCCATGTAAAGAGTAAGTAATATATTTGTACCAATATGTTGTTAACAACTTTAATAAAACAAGAATTAGAATTAAATTGCAGTAATGACACACCGTTATCCTAATTTTTGTATATTTTTCTTGGGGGTATCGAGAGTTAATATTTATTGCTCAATTTGAGATTCCTTTTCTTAATAGCTGCAGTGATACTACCAGCTATGTATGTATCAAAAATGTGTATTTTCGATATTTTTATATACAAGTGGGTGTGACTTTAATTCGATTTTAAAATTTTTCTGTCGGCATGCACAAATACAAATCTGAAGTTCGCTTACCAACTTGCAAAAACATAGCTCAAAGGATGAACGAGTTATCTTATTTGGAAAGTAGGCGGTGCCACGCTCATTGTCCAACAAAATTATGTGGACCAACTACATGCAATTTAAATAACGTGGTTTCTTTAGATACTCAAATATCGCATGTTTTGGGCGGAAATTTCTATATAGAGAAAGGGGTGTGGCTACTGACCGATTACGCCCATTTTTTTTTAGAAAGCTTTCCCATTATAGCAGAATGCGCTTTAAAAATTTTCACTCTAATAGTTGTATTGAAGCGAAATTTATTGCAAAAATCCACTGCAAGTTCACCATTTATACTACGAGATTTTCGATCTAGTTTGTTTATGATAAAATTCTAGTATTATTAACATAAATTTTCAAAAGTCCATAAGGTTTTAAATTTTAGGAATCCAGGAGAATCTATTGGTACCAAATTTTTTTAATTCGGATAAGCCGTTTCTTTGTTATCAAGCGGGACTTTTATTTCGGCCTTAAAAAATAATAGTCTTGATTTAACTTTTATTTCGGGACTTTTATTTTTAAAAGTCCGAGTTTAACTAGTTCTATCGGACTAAAAAAATAAAAATCCGAAAATAATTTTTATATTTATCCAAATATATTTAAAGTCCGAAATTAACAGTTTTGCAAGGACTTATATTATAAAAGGAATAACAGTTTCAGCCCCTGGAAATATCGAAAATTTTTATTTATAGGAAATATTTGATATGTAAAAATTTGACGTGATTATATACATAAATATATGTATACATATATGTCTTTTGATTTTTTTTATGCAGGAGCACCATAGCCTCCTTCTAGTGAAAGAGGGCGTGTGGATCCGTAGAAATCAAACTCACACTTCAGTGGGCACCCTATGGCAGCCCCTGTTTAATCTGTCCTGATTTGAATTTTTCACCTTCGCATCATTTGATAACTCCGAGCGGTAAATATGTAAATTAAAAATCAATAAAAATATCACTACCTTTAAAACTCTTGATATGCTCGTTCATGAGTGAGGCATATACATTGGACTGACCCGATTTTTCATCATATGTATCTTTATATTTGATGCTGAATGCGAAAAACCTTCGAATAGGTCTCAGAAGTCATTTCGCAGAGTTTGGAGGTGAATCTCGAAAATTTACCCGATGCTCGAACTTCTGCCAATTTGCGAGATAGAGATTATTCAGTTGCGGGGGCCAGCTGTTGCCCCTTGCGGTTGACTCGCTTTAGTTTAACGATTGAGTGGACTTGGAAATTTACTCATATTCTTCAGCTATGCGCATTGTTGGAGCTATTAGGATTGGTGCTGCAATAACGTGCAATGTGCCCTAGCTTTCCACATTTAAAGCATTTGATTGCATCATTATTCTTCTGCTGCTTTCCTTTCAATGCTTCCAAAATTGTGTCTACCCACTTCTCTTCCATACGCCCTTCCAGCTGTGCATAGATCTGCGATGGTACCTGTGCTAACCGATATTTCGGATATACGTGCCTCTTGTGCTTCAATTTTAGATGTTATTTCTGTCGACATTTCTGAGATAGGTGTTTCCTGCGATTCCAGTTGTCTTCTGTTCTTCCAGCTGCAAAGACACTGTGAACGTTTGTGCAGATATTGCAGCCATTGTCTGCGGTGTTTCGTGTTCCTCAAAATTTGTTGTTGTCTTTCGTCTTCAAAATTAATTCCTTCCGAATCCGTAACGTATTGTAGCCGTGCTTGAAGTTCGGACTTATTGCCGTTTGTTTTCAATCCACGGTTCTCCAACTCCTTTTTAAGCTGCTGGATCTTCAAATCACTTAACTTGGCCATGCCCTTGTTGTCTTCTGGAATTTATTCAACAATTCCCCTTCTGACACCAATTGTAACGTGTTTTGGGAAACTCTTGATATTTATTTTGCAGCTTCTATTAACGTTCGAATCTCTGAACTGTCGAATAAGTAACTCAAATATTCAGTATAAAAAAACGAATAGCTGCTTATTTATTTGTTCTGTATGAATGTACCTGATATTCACGTTTTGTCATCTAGTTATATGCGTGTGTATGTGTGAGTAATAAATTCTGCTGTTAGTTGCTGCCTAAAGCTGCGGGCAACGCAGAAAATTAGCTTGGGTTAATTGGGTGGAATGGGGGATTCCCCCCGGGTCCGGGGTTTCTCAGGGGGCCCGCGATTTAGAGGTACTAAGACATTTTTGTTTTTAATTCAGGAGAGTCTTTAGTTGTTCCATATGCAAATGTTAAGCCGAATTTCAAAAGCAACGAATATTGATAATGAATTTTTGCCTGGGTCTGGGAAGACAATAAAAACATCAAACGAAAATGTGTTTCTCAGGGGGCTCGCGATTTAGAGGTACTAGGACATTTTTTTTTAATTCAGGAGAGTTTTTAGTTGTTCCATGTGCAAATTTTAAGCCGAATTTCAAAAGCAACGAATATTGATAATGATTTTTTGCCTATACCTAAGGAGACAATAAAAACATCAAACAAAAATGTGTTTCTCAGGGGGCCCGCGATTTAGAGGTACTAAGACATTTTTTTTTAATTCAGGAGAGTCTTTAGTTGTTGCATGTGCAAATTTTAAGCCGAATTTCAAAAGCAACGAATATTGATAATGATTTTTTGCCTGGGCCTGAGGGTACAGTAAAAACATCAGACAAAAATGTATGTTTACATGGATCCGAAATCGTAAAGTTTTCGTGGTGACACTGATGAAGGCTCATCTTCAAAAAGTCTTCCAACAATACCACCAACTCTGTATCAAAATCCAGATTATTTAAACGACTTCGATATCGGTACCATGAATAATGAGTTTTTGCGATCTGAAGAAGTCCACGAAATAATTCGACGAGGTCATCAAAAATGCCCTGTTATTTTTCCACGTGATTGTCATGACGAGGCATTTCCTACCTCGTTGTTAAACAGACTCTTGCCAAATGGAGAGAAAGTGAAGCGTGACTGGTTAGTGTGGAGTGCCAGAGCAATGCTTTTTATTGCCTACCATGACGTCTGTTAAGCACCAATACTTTAAATCGACCTACAATTTTTTGTGCTGATATTCGATATTCCAGGAATGGAAGAAGCTACACGATAAACTGCTATCACACGAAAATACTCAAGATCACATTAAATGTTATATTCAATGGCGCTCCTTACAAAATCTAATTCAAAACAAGGCTACAATTGATACACTTATCAATGAACAGCTAATCACTGAAGCTCAACAGTGGAAAGAAATTTTATATAGAATTTTGTACACTATTTTATTTTTGGGTGAAAGATGTCTAGTTTCAAGGCAAAGGTATATATCTTGGTGAACGAAACGATGGACATGTTTTGGGAATCTAAAATCTCATAAGCCATTATGAACCGATTCTTAGAGATCATTTCGAGAAAGTTAGGATTTCACAAGAGCAGTAAAAACGTTTACAAGGTCACTATCTTTCCCCAGACATTCAGAACGAGTTTATAGAAATTTGTGCAAAGCACTTGAGGGAAAATATATTAGATCAAGGCAAGAAAGGCAATTATTTTGCTATTATCGTTGATGCTATGCCTGATGCTAGTCACGTTGACTACGTTCATTTTTCGCTAACTCCATTTCAATTCGAAAGCAACAAATTTTACAATTCAAGAATGGTTTTTGGCTTTCGTGAATTGTAACCAGAAAACTGGTCAGAAAATCGCTTATCTAATTTGCCATACTCTAGGTAAACATGAAATTCCATTAAAAGATTGTCGTGCACAAGGGTACGATAACGGCGCCAATATGAAAGGAGCTTACAACGGAGCACTACGTCACATTCTCGACAAAAACTCGAATGCTGATTACTCGCCTTGTGCAACCCACAGTCTGAATTTATGTTTTACTACTTTCAGCAGATGGGACATCCTCAAAAAAAATGTACCGAGCTCTCTTCATAGTCTTTCAGCCAAAAGCCAAATATGACTGCGCAAGCATACGGCGATGTTACCGGTATTCTCAAGTACATCAACAAGTTAGAATGTATCTTGCTGTCCTCAATTTGATTCAAAATACTGACTACCATTAATGAAAGAAACGTGGCAATCCAAGCTAGAGACGCCACCATAGATGTTGAGGTCCGACATCTAGGTGCCTTACTAGCTGATTTGAAGTTGATCAGGAACCAATGGGAAACAATTTTAAACGAATGCAAAACAGTTGCTATTCAATTGAACATCTCGCCAAAGATTCCGGACATTCGAAAGACAAACCCCAAAAAACGTTTTGAAGATAATGGAAATGAGATGATTACGGATGATGATCCAGAGTCTGATTTTAAAAACAATACATTCTTGGTGATCGTCGATTCGGTAATCACTGGCATTACTGAACGATTTACAGCTATGAGAAATTTAAACGAGACGTTTTCCTCTTTGTGCCAATTTGACGACATGGATGAAACTACGGTTCGGGCGAGCGCAGCAAGATTTGTCAAAATCGGACATTTCTCAAAGCTTTGAATGCAAAATAATTCACTTGAAACACATTTACGAAGCAAATTTTGATAAAGGTCTGTCACCATTGGAATTGCTAAATGCCATCTAGATATGTTCAAAATCTGCAAACGATTTTCCCCAACATTTGTGTTGCTTTACGTATCTTTTGCACTATACCTGTCACTGCTGCTAGTGCAGAGCGTTCCTTCTGCGTCCTTTCAAGAATCAAAAACTTTCATAGATCGTGTTCATCTCAAGAGTGAGTTTCAGAACTTGCCACGCTTTGTGTTGAATCTGTGTTGGCAAGACAGTTAAATTTTGATGTTATTATAAAAATTTGGAGCGAAAAAAGCAAGTAAAGTCACTCTTTGATATCCGAACTTTCTATATTGAATAATTAAAATATATAATCATCCTTAAATTTATCAGAAATGTATTAAAATGTTACCAAATAACTAGAACGGATTATTTTTTATACATAGTAATAAATATTCTGTGTTAATTTTATTGCCAGCTCTTAGTCCAAAAATTTTTTTTGATGTAATGCATCAATAATGATTCATGAATGAGACTTCGTTAATTCAAGTTAATCAAATGTATTAGTGTATTTTTTATAGGGGGCCCGTAAATTGTTTAGTCCCGGCCACGGATTTTCTCTCTACGGCCCTGGTCGTGCTCACACGTATTTGTTGTCGGCTTCGCGTTGATGAAAACCAAAATTTTTAGAGTTTTTCGCTCGACAGCTGGCTGGTCTATTTGATCGTGGCCGACGTGGTTGACAAGCATTAATGTGTTAGTTTTGTGAGAACGTTCAATGAGCAAAATCGCGGAAGAAAAAGATTTTACGTTGCGGTTTATTGAAACCTACGAATGCAAAGGTCGGATGGAAAGAAAAATTGCCAAATATCAGGTAATTTTCTTAGTGGCTTAAGATTAGCATCTTATTATATTAAAATCGAATAAGCTACAAAACTGCATACTCGAAAAAATTCTAAGAAGAAAGTTGAAAAATTTTTATGAAAATTCGCAAAACTTACAAGCAATAAAAAATCGTTTTTCCGATGACATGTTTACGTCTGCACGCTATGAAATTTCAATACAAATGGCGCTTGATGCTTTCTGCTTGTGTGGTGGCCGGGCAAGCGATAAGGCTCCATTACTGATACTAACAGCTGAATTCAGTAAGCCGTCTCTAGTCACTATTAGAGACTATTTGGGGTGAAAATCACTTTTGAGACAATTTGCCATTCTGTAAGCTGTCTCGCGTCTCCAGCCTCATAAACGCAATCACTAATTTGTGAGCTGGGCCGGGGCAGGTCACAAAAGTGAAAATTTCAGAAAAAGTCTGAAAATTATTTGCGAAAAACGCTTTAAATATATTTTCTTTATTCCTCAAATTAAAATAAGCATAGAAAAAATTATAAAAAAAAGAAAATACTTAAAAAAACATCGAACTCTATGTGGCGCCGCTGAGATTCGAACCTACACACTTTGGAATTTTCTATAAAAATTGTGAACGGCGTCTCAGCAAGCTCAGCCATAATACCACCCAATGTTATGTTGACAAAATGCCATGCTATATTATTTGTTCAATGTATGAGTAAATTGTCATTTTGGTAAATTTCGTTGATATGGTGAATTGTTTTTGTGACTTTCGTTTACTGAATACCGAAATAATCTCAAGTCACAAAAATTGTCTCTAGAGGAAAATCTCAAATTTAGAGACTTGAGATGAGACCGAATTACAGAATTCAGCAGTTAGCATAGACTTGACTTGGCTTGCGAACTGTCACTTACAGCTCTGTTAAATGAACATTGCATGTTACTGATTACTCAAAACTTAACTTGACTTACGGCTGAATTCTGTAATTCAGTCTCATCTTGCCTGAATCCTTCCCTGTTTGTGTGTGAAACTATGATGGGCTTGGGTCCTATTGGCTTTTCCGCTGCCGCTAACCTGGCAAGCTCGTTTCGATCCACTCCTCTGTGTCCAGGTACCCAGGCTAAACGGATGGTGTTATTGGCCCCTAGACTGCTTAACCTCTCTACGCACTCAAGGATTGTTGATGATTTAATCTCAAATGAAGATAGTGCCTTGAGCGCAACCGGACTGTCGCTGAGTATAGCGATTCTCTCGTTTGTATATCCCCGCTGTAAATTTATCTCTGCACACCGACTAATGGCGAAAACTTCGGCTTGGAAGATGCTCGGATATTTTCAGATTGGTAAGGACGTTTTGGTTTGGGGGCCGAAGATCCCCGCTCCTATGCTCTTCGGTGTTTTCGAGCCATCGGTGTACTATATTATAGTGTGCGCCTGGTGAAGCGCTTCAATTCTGGAGGTGTGCCACGTACACTTGTTCCCCAGCTCTATTTTGCAGCGCTTCCCAAACTTAATTAGCGTCCTCGTGTCATCACTTGGAAGTTGGATGAGTAGAATCTGCTCCTTCAGCTTCTCCATGTTCCGTGACTGTATCACTTTGCCTCTTCCACATCCCTCTTTAGGTATGTTTACTAAAGTACTACTGGCTGCCTGCTCAATTATTATGTGTAGAGGCGTTAACTTAAGTAGCACCACTATTGCCACCGTCGGGCATGTTCGCATGGCTCCCATAATGCAGACACATTCCAAGCGTTGAAGCTTCGCGAGTAACTTTTTTGCGGTCACCATGGTTCTCCTTGATGCCCAAGTAACTGCTCCATACACTATGATAGGTCTAACTATAGGAGTGTACATCTATTTTAGGATCTTTGGGCTGTATCCCTAGGATCTTCCTGCAATACGTCTGCACACCATTATTGCTCTTGTGGCGACGTGCTGCCTCCATAAGAGCTTAGAGTCGAACGTGACTCCCAGGTATTTCACCTCGGTCGTGCGCTCCAACTGTACTCCATCCATTGCGATGTGCCTCATCCCTTCCAGTTGTCTTCTCCTGGTGAAGAGCAAAATGGCTGTCTTGTTAGGGTTGATACTTTGCCCTACCTCAGTACACAATTCTTTCGTTAACCTCAATGCCCTTTGCATTATGTCGCAAGGGGTGCTCTCAAATCTGTCTCTTACAATTATAACAATATCATCCGCGTAACCCTGACATCGGACTCCGTTTTCTGAGAGCCTCTGTAGAAGTTCATCTACTTCTAGGCTCTACAGCAGGGGTGACAGGACGCCCCCTTATCGACATCCCTTCGTTGTCTTGATCTTATATTTGCGGCTTACATTTAGCTCTTGACAGCAGACCCCCTCCAACCTTTCCGTCCATATTCGACCCATCCGTGAACAAATGAACCGGTCCCCTTCCCCGGATGAGTCCTCTTCCCCATTCCTCTCCCGAGGAATGACTGGGTGAAGGTTGCTCAGAGAGCAGTTATCGGCATACAATATCCCGTCCTGTCAGGGATAAAGTCGAAGGCTAGAGTGTCCGAAGTCAGAAAACCCATAGCCAATATCAGTGGATCTTCTAGTAAATAATAATTTTGGCAATTAGTGCTTCTAATTTGTTACTGGTTTCTTTTTGGGCATTTAGCATCTCTTTAGCCTCATTCTTATATCTCTTCCTTTTCTCCATCTTTTTATCTCCCTCCCTAGGTCTCCCCCTCTCCCTCCTCCTTTCTTCTCCTCTCCCTTTCTTTTCCCTCTTCCTTCCCCTTTTCCTTTTCCGTTCCATTTTTCTTCTCCTTTCATTTTTCTTCGCCTTCATTTCCTTTCCATTTTCCCCCCACTTACAATTCTCCTTTTCCGTTCCGTTTTTCTTCTCCTTTCCTTCCTCTTCTTTTCGTTTCCTTTTTCCTTCCCCATTTTCCTTTTCGTTTTCCTTTCCTTCCCGCTTTTTCTTCCCCCTTTACTCTCCACCCCCTCACTTTCTCCCTCTCTCTCGTTCGACCTCCCGATTTCTTACTCTTTCCCATTTCCTTTTCCCTATACTTTTTAATTTTCGTTTCACTTCCCTTTTTCTTCTCCTAAGCCTACTTCCTCTTCCTATTCCTATGCTTTTTCTACCCTTATCTCTATTTTTGTATCTATTCTTATTCGTATCAATGGTCCTCTGAGAAATAAGGGGTGTCCCGTCTTACTCACAGGAAATGGAGGTAAGCCGGCAGGGCATCCGATAGGCAGGGGGGCGTACCATCGGTGGAATCGACCTTGTAACGCTCCCCCTGACCCAAAGGGTACCCCTTGTCGACTGCCAATGGTGGGCACGCACTCCACTCACCTAAGGCGAAGTGTGCCTGGTGTGATTTGAAAAATCATCTTATTCATAAGTGTCTATGAACACATTGGGAATTATACTCGCATTGCTTCCTCAGTGTGACACGAATGAAAATTCTCAAGCATTGTGCGTTCACCATCGCTGGCTTCCCTTGTGCTTGGGCGATGGTTGCTGGGCCGGTATGTATGTATATGTATGTCGGTATGTGTGCATGGTTATCAGCACGCATTGTATTTGCGCGGTAGACCAGTAATATGCATATAATATTAGGGTGGGTGTTAAATGGGGAATAGATATTGTGGCGTAGTATTTGCTACGTTACAGTCCCCCCTCCTACCTCGGCGGATGAAAGGTTGTGGTATTCTAGGGTTTTGGCACAGAGGCCTGCACTACCATGGGCAGAGCCCAGGTATATTTTACTTACTTACTTAATTGGCGTTTAACCGTCTAAACGGTTATGGCCGTCCAACAAGGCGCGTCAGTCGCTCCCTCGCTGCGCCAACCGGCGCCAATTGGTCACACCAACGGAATTTAAATCGTTTAGCCAGCGCAGCCGCTGCGTTTTAATTCGCTGGACTATGTTGATGTGTGCGTATAGCTCGTACAGCTCATCATTAAGTCTTTTTCGGTACTCGCCATCGCGTCCATAAATCTTTCGAAGAACTTTTCTCTCGAACACTCCCAAAGCCGCTTCATTTGCTGTTGTCATGGTCCATGCTTCTGCCCTATACAGCAGGGCGGGTACGATAAGTGACTTGTATAGTATGATTTTCGGTCGCCGAGAGAGGACTTTACTTTTCAATTACCTACCTAGTCCAAAGTAGTATTTATTGGCAAGATTGATTCTTCGCTGGATTTCAGTGCTGATGTTGTTGCTAGTGTTGATGCTGGTTCCCAAATAAACGAAGTCTTTTACTATTTCGAAATATGGCTGCCAACAGTAGCGTGGTTGCCAAGGTGCGTATGCGCTGACTCTTGCTCGATGACCGCTTGCTTTACCGCTTCTTTTTCCAGTTGGAGTAAGCAACACTAACAGCGCGGGTGTTTAGGCCGATGATATCAATGTCATCAGCACATGCCAGTAATTGCACGCTTTTTATAGAATATTTTTTCAGTGCGGTTAAGTTCTGCAGGTAGTATAATTTTCTCCAGCATCAAATTAAAGAAATCGCACGACAGGGGGTCGCCTTGTCTGAAACCTCCTTCAGTTTCGAACGGCTCGGAGAGGTCCTTCCCAATTCCGACTGAGCTGATGGTGTCGCTCAACGACATTTTGCACAGCCGTATAAGTTTTGCGGGGAAACCAAATTCAAACATAGCGGCATATAGGCAGCTCCTTTTCGTGCTGTCGAAGGCGGCTTTAAAGTCGACGAAGAGGTGATGTGTGCCGATTCTCTTTTCACGGGTTTTTTCCAAGATTTAGCGCATTGTGAAAATCTGGTCGATGGTAGATTAACTAGGTCTGAAGCCGCACTGATAAGGTCCAATCAGCCGGTTCACGGTGGGCTTCAATCTTTCGCACAATACACTTGAAAGGACCTTATATGCGATATTAAGAAGGCTGATTCCACGATAGTTGGTGCATTTTGCAGTATCCCCCTTCTTGTGGATTGGGCAAAGAACACTTAGATTCCAATCGTCAGGCATGCACTCGTCCGCCCATATTTTGCTAAGAAGCTGCTGCATGCGCCTTACCAACTCCTCGCCGCCGTACTTGAATAGCTCCTCAGGCAATGCATCAGCGCACACGGCCTTGTTGTTATTTAATCTGGTTATTGCTATTCTAACGTCGTCATAATCGGGCGGGGCATATATTCCATCATCATCGATTGCGGGATTGGGTTCGTCATCTCTGTGCGGGTGAATCGCTGGCTCCATTTAGGAGAGCAGAGATGTATTCCGTCCATAATCTAAGCACTTTCTGTCGCCGTATTTTTTGGTAAAATTTTCGGTCGTTATTCCTGGTAGCTAGCAGCTCAAGCTCCTCGCACTAACGCCTTTCTGCTTCTGCTTTTTTCTTCTTGAAAAGGCGTCTCGCTTCCCTTTTCAACTCACGATGGCGTTCACACACTCCTTTTGTTGCGGTCGCTTTTAACGTAGCCCTGTAGGCAGCGTCTTTTCTTTCGGTTGCAACGCGGCATTCTTCATTGTACCAGTTGTATTTTCGCGGTCCCCGGTAACCAACTTTTTCCTCGGCGGGAGTACGAAGTGCTTTGGAGATATGCTCCCACTTCTCCTGTATTCCTTCAGGATGTGTTGTGCCCTCAGAGAGCAGGTGTGAGAGTCGAGC
This sequence comes from Eurosta solidaginis, assembly GCA_029619165.1. Lineage (NCBI taxonomy): Eukaryota > Metazoa > Arthropoda > Insecta > Diptera > Tephritidae > Eurosta > Eurosta solidaginis. The sequence continues at coordinate 10,790 of JARSSU010005232.1, read as the reverse complement.
TGCGAAATCATTGGCAGTCAGTTGTGATTGAAGCTTTTCGACGTCTAGCTTTCCTTGTGTTTTTTGTTCCTTGGTTTTAGCCGCGCCGAGGCGGGTGCGTATTTTGGCTGCAACAAGATAATGGTCCGATTCGATGTTAGGTCCTCGGATCGTGCGCACATCTAAAACACTGGAGGCATGCCGTCCGTCTATCACAACGTGATCGATCTGATTGCGATATTTCGATCAGGAGACAGCCTGATGTATCTTTTTATGCATGAACCTCGTGCTGGAATGAATGAATGATATATTAAACAATTTTGCTTTTATTCGGATAGCGGCAAGACGCTCGTCCACAGGCGTGAACGCCAGAACTTGGCGACAAAGTCTCTCTCCCACCACGAATCCGACGCCGAAACTGCGCTTATTCGTATGGCCACTCCAATAGATGTTACAATTTTTGACCGTCTTTCTTCTTTGCTTCGTCTAACGCATTTCTTGGATGGCGGTGATATCAGATTTTGCTTTGACGAGGACATCAACCCGCCGGGCTTCTGCACCAATCCCATTCAGGGAGCGGACGTTCCAGGTGCATGCCCCAATCATTGTCCTTACAACGTTTGCTATGGTCGTCATCAACAGAGAGTGTATTTATCCCAGGCTTGTTGGTATATTTCATTGGAGTATGGTTTTACGTGGCGGGTCCCAAGGCCAGCGCACAACACGATCAGCGGGATTAAAAATATTACTTGCACGTTTATATAGCGAGCCGCTTGCTCCAAGACCGACGTCCGCTTGCAGCTGCACCTAGAGGTGTACAGATGCTGCCGATGAGATCTTCCCGGCTAACCCTTAAACCAATTATTTCAGAGTGGCCTAGCCAGGTTCTCGCCTTCTCACATTAGCTCACCGCTAAATTATTTTTATTTATTATTTGAGAAAGTATAATTTCTAAACGAATTATTTTATATCCTGTACAATTTAGATCTCGTGGACTTCTACACACGGCTCCACCCTCCAGGTTGATCCGATGGCTTGGCCGACATGTGTGTATATGTGTTCTTGATGCTTTTATTATACCTTTCATGAACATGAATAGACTCAACATTAAGTATACCGAATGATCAGGACGACGAACTGAGTTGATATAGCCATGTCCGTCTGTCCATCCGTCCGTCTGTCTATTTGGACGCAAACTAGTCCCTCAAATTTTGAGATATCTCAATGAAGTTTGGCACAAGAATGTCTTTTTGTATTATATTAGACATTTGTCGGATACGGTAGGATGGGACTACTATAACATATATCTCCATACCACCGATCGTTCAGATAAGACGATTTGGTCATTCATCCCGTAATTTAGAAAGTATAAACGTGAAACTTCGGTGATATATATTATGATATATCATAGAACATATCCTGAATAATCACTTTGATCGGAGCTATATTTAGTTATATCAACTACTACTACTACTACTACAACCTATCGTTCAGATAGGTACTACAACCGATCGTTCAGATAGCGCTTCCCAAGGCAGTCGGTTCTATGTACCGGAGCGAATCGGGATTTTTCCCGACCAAGGACTGTCATTTCAGTGTGGCCCCATTAATTGTTGCGTCCCTCCCACAAATTTTCATCCTCCAGCAGCTCGTTGCAGCAGGACTGCTCCCTGACCCCGGTCCTGAGAAATGGTTTTCCTGCATCTGCCGGAAAAGAATCTTTTAGGACGGTCATACTCTGTTCAGTGTGTCTCGTGTAAGGGATGGTTGCATCGGACAGGTTGTTCTGGGCTTGATCCCAAAACCCGACGTCCACGTAACTTTTACAAATCTTTTGTGGCTCCTGCTGTTCACGCCCAAGGGCGTCCCGTAGTCTCCGCCCCGCTGCTCAGCAAGCCACAACAAGTACCCGCTGCTGCTCGCGCCCCACGGCGCCATCAACTCAAATAGCTGCTACCACTCATAACTACTACCTTCGTAGTAGAGTCGGTAGCTATGCCGAGCATCAGCCCTTGCCCCCGTCTTCTCCCCCTCTTTTCCGGCAGCAATCGTGTAGGGCAGGGAAACAGACTCTAGTCCCTACCTCCGTTTGCACCGTTTGCCAGCACAGAATATATATGTTTGCGACATCCGCCCAATCCAGCTCCTGCCTTGGGTAGTGCCACTTTCCTAGATGTTCTGGTCTCCGCGCGACGGCAACCCCCGACGGGTTCATCGCGCCATGTTGCCAGGTCGCAAACCCAAATCATCCGGGTACCCCAATGCTTGCACAAGGACGCCCAGTCCAGGGCCACAACAGCAATTGCGTCCTGGCCTTCCCAGGCGTATTCACCCGTCACTTACCCCCAGAGTGGCGGCGTCTCCCCTTAAGCACTTCAGAATTCTGCAGATACTACTTCTGCCTATACTTATTCCGCTCGAGCGTACCGCCGACTTCATCGTCACGGAAAAACGCACTTTCATAAACTTCAAAAAAGGAAGTGGAAGAATATAAATCTTTTACAGACAACCGCTTTGCTGCCCTCTCTATCCCGACTGATGCCCGCCAAGGGGAGCGTGCCTTCCGTAAGGTCATTGAATCCGCCTCGGCACGAGAGAACGTGACCTTATAAGACAGCTTGATCCAGGCGACTCCCAAATAAGGGATATACATCAACGCATCAGATTGCTTATAGATGAACACATGCGGGCGAGATGGGAGGAACACCTAAGAGGTTGTAACTTCTCTACCGGTGTGGGCAAACTATGGTCCACCGTAAAGTCCCTATCGAATCCGACTAAGCACAAACACAAAGTTTCCATCGCCTTTGGCGACAAAGTGGTGTCGGTGCGAAAAAAATGCGCGAGCGTTTTCTGCCGACCATATATAATGCATCCTACGGTCGACAAAGATAGACGGAGAGCCAATAGACACGCACATAAACACAAATTCAGGGCGTCACCAATCACCATCACGCTAAAGAGGTTGAGGACGCCATTGATCGCGCTAAACCATCCAAAGCAGTGGGCCCAGACGGCATAGCCATGCCGATGCTTAAAAGCCTAGGGAAAGAGGGTTTCAAATATTTAGCGCATGTCTTCAACCTGTCTCTTCAACCTTTGTCATACCCGAGAAATGGAAAATGGCCAAGGTGGTCCCGCTACTGAAGCCTGGGAAACCAGCTACCATAGGAGAGTCGTATCGTCCGATATCTCTCCTATCGCCAGTAGCAAAGACGCTTGAATCCATTTTGCTCCCTTATTTCCAAAGCAAATTTGCAGCTAGCCTCTCATCAGCATGGCTTCAGAAAACTCCATAGCACTATCTCCGCGCTAAATGCCATTAGCGCCCAGATAAATTGCGGTTTAAATCAATACCCCCACCATAGAACAGTACTCGTAGCGATAGACCTATCAAAAGCTTTTGATACGGTCAACTATGGCTCGCTACTGCAAGACCTGGAAGGGTCTACCCTTCTCACATGTCTTAAAAGGTGGACCGCAAATTATCTGGGTGGTCGGCAGGCATCGGTGAAATTTAGAAACGAAACATCAAGCCAAGGAGAGTTAAACAAGGGGTGCAACAGGGGTGGTGTCCTATCCCCACTTTTGTTTAATTTCTACATATCTAAGCTACCTTCACCACCGGAAGGAGTCACAATCGTTTCCTACGCCGATGACTGCACAATAATGGCCACAGGCCCAGGCCCAAAGATCGATGAGCTATGCAACAAAATAAACGGCTACCTCCCTGATCTCTCCAGTTTTTTCGCCTCGCGAAACCTGGCATTACCACCTACTAAATCTTCCGCGACCTTATTTACAACATGGACGTCCCAAATGTCGACCATTTTGAAACATCCACGTCGATGGTACTACGCTACCGACTGTCCTACACCCCAAAATCTTGAGTGTGACGTTTGATCAGGATCTACATTTTGGTGAGCACGCAGCCGCAATTGTTCCGAGAATTCAGAGCCGTAACAAAATCCTTAAATCCTTCGGTGGCAGTATCTGGGGGAAAAGATAAAGAAACGCTCATGACTACCTACAAAGCAATTAGCCAGCCGATTACGTGCTACGCGTCACCCATATGGTCGCCAAGCCTAAAAATTACCCACTGGAAGAAGCCACAGGCCTGCCAATATACTGCTCTCAGAATTGCCAAGGGCTGTCTTCTATGTCCCCAGAACACCATCTGCATAATGAGGCGAGTATACTCCCCATCAGGGAGAAAAATGAGATGCTGACCAAACAGTTCCTGTTGAATACCCAGAAACCTGAGCATCCCAACAGACATCTGATTGATGAAACCAGCACCGCCTAGGGGCTTAAGGAGTCATCTCCGTAAGCATTTTGAAGAAATACGGCACTTGAGAACCCAGCCGTATGAAGCGAAAAAACACAAGCAGGTCCTTGGTGAACTCCATAAACAGGCGTCGGACCTTATGCGGGAATTGCTCGGTGAATCCAGTACTTAAAGAAAAGTATCCAAAACTCGCGGAAGAGGAACGCATACTCCCCAAGGAAACGCGTGTCACTCTTGCTCAACTTCGTTCTGGATACTGTGACAGGTTAAACTCTTACCTATCCAGAATCAACCCCGACATACAAAATGTATGCCCGCTTGCAATGTGTCCCCACATGACACCAACCATCTCTTTAATTGTAAAGTGGAACCAACGCCTCTAACACCCCTTTCCTTATGGTCCACCCCTGTTGAAACGGCAAGTTTCCTTGGACTCCCGATAGAGGTATTGATGACACATTTGTGATCGGCCGCGGCTGTTCGGTGGGGCGAAGCATTGCTACAACAACAACTACAACATCGTTCAGATTTTTGGCCATTTCTCCCTTAATTTAGAAAGTATAAACGTGAAACTCGGTGATATATATTTTAATATATCATAGAAGATTTTCTGAAAAAATCACTTGATCGGAGCTATATATAGTATATATCCCATACAACCGATCGTTCAGATAGAAAGATTTTTGGCAACTTCTCCCTTAATTTCCATTATCGTTTATAAACTTGTGAATATTTATTGTAATATATCATAGAAGATTTCATGAAAAAATCATTTCGATCGGAGCTATATATAATATATATCCCATACAACTGATCGTTCAGATAAGGGGGTTTTTTGCCATTTTTTATTTTATATTTATCTTAAAAATTGTTTAGGTATGTAGATCTTTTCACTATATATTTCTTATCTTATACATCCGATTATTTGGGGATTACGAACGGGATAAGATTATTATTCAACGCCATTCATGAAAGGTATGAAGTCTCGACACAGCCGAAGACAGTCCCGTCCTTACTTGTTATTATAATGTTTTTCTACAACAATAATGTGTACATTGCATTGTGTTTAAATTGACATTGCAAGTACAAAATTCCATTTAAATTTACATTTCAAGATTAAGGTATGTACATTTCATGTATAGAAAACTTATCAAACTAGGTCGGATCTTGCTTCTCCTCAGCCAGCGTACCATCGTACCATCTTGGAGTGTCCCTTCAGCTTGATTATGGCGTGATGTTTGTCCACCCTACGCGCCGTGATCCACCCTTTGCGTTTTAGCCATAGTCCGGCGAAGAAGTCTGGGGAGTGGTTTCCATTAGTAGAATCGTGTGGTTCTCGGGTTGGTGCATACGGTATAGTGTCACCAGTGGTTGGTTTGTCGCATACGATGGCGTTTAGATGGCCGGCTATTAATGGCGGGCCCCAGGCATGCGCTACGGTAAATCGCTGGGTGATGTTATGATCCCTCAGGATCGTTGCCGGGGCGTTAGTGACGAGTTGCTCACCATTATCGCTGAGGAGGATGGGCGGGTAATAACGTTGTTTCAATGGTGTGCTGTGTCTGTGTTCTGGGGCAGTGTTTGGACCCCTTTAGGTGTGTGGATGCTTTTTGTTGTGTTTCTATGAGCTCTAGGTGTTCTCTCTTTAGATCTTCGTTGAGGTCTTCCGCTTCCCTTATGTAATGCAGGGTAGCGGGTACTTCTGCCTTCGTTGGACCGGCTGGGGTAAGGGGTTTTCCATCCAGTGAGACGGTAACGTTTGCTGGCGGTTTGACCATTTTCTTTGACCTTCAACGGGTAGGAGTGTGTACTCGCAATCCATGATGGTCGGCGAGTTGCACGTTGCGACGTTTGGATAACGGTGGAAGCTTTCGTCGTTCCAGCTGCCTTCTTACGGATTCCTTGATGTATGTCAGGGTGGCCCAGTGTCGATCAGGGGGCGGCACATCAATCCTTCGATGGACACCTGTATCTAAAAACGTCCATCGTTCCCTTTCCCTTTTGCTACGGATTCTGATAATGCGGGTGTTATCGGATTATTTCGGTTTATTCCGTGTACGCACAATCCCTGGAGAGCGTTCAGTCTCGGTCGCATCTAGAACAAAAAAGTCGTCTTTTATCGGGGCATTGGAAAGGGCGGTGGCCCGCGTTTCTTGCATCGCCAGCAGATGTTTCTTGCATCGTAACGATTAGTGAGTGTGGACAGGAAGTGCGTTATTTGATCATTCTGTTCCTCGATTACTACTGTGCTTAAGCTATCTGCTAACAGTCGGCTCTTTTTGGCTTCTTCGCTCCGAAGCAGATCGTACTCGTCGGTGAGCTCCAAAAGCTGCTCTATCGTTTTGAACTCGCCCGCTTCACAAAAATTCGATATTCCACCCGTAGGCCGTCGTATATCCGTTCTAGATGATCTTCCTTGCACATGGTCGGGTGTTGGCGAATCGTCGTCTCGGGGCGAGGATATAGGCCTTGGCCTTTTCTCTGCTCGTCTCTTTTCGTTGGCGGGTAGCGTCCTCTAGCTGGCTAATGTGGCGCTTCAGCAAAAAGAGTTTTCCGGCTTTGGATCGGAATTCAGCCCATGTGTGTAGTTGTTGTTTACGCATGCGGAACCATTGAAGGGCTTTGCCACGCAGTATCTCTGGAAGGGTTGGGAGGAGTTGATCTGGCTGAATCAGATAGAATTCTGCCAGTTCCTCAATCCTTTACAGGAAGTCGTATAACGTCTCGCCTCTAGCGTAGTGCACATCCCAGCGGCGGACTGTGTTCATGACCTCCGTGTTGCTTATGCCGCTCTTCTCGAGCTGAGGGGACGTCCCTTTGATTGTAACGGCCTGCATAGTGTCGTGCGTAGATGTGGCTGGCCGGGCCTCTTCGGCGGTTATCTCCATCTCTACCTCTCCCAAAATGTTTTCTGTTGACTTACGCTTGCGTTTGACTCGGACGTATGCACTGATTGTAGCGCCGGTGTAGATTGGGTAGCGTTTGCATTCATCGATAGCCTCTCCTTCTTCAGAAGGCGAATACAGCCTAGAGAGTCGACGTTGAGCGTGGTGGTGGTGGTTTCGCTTATCTTGGTGTCATTTGTTGGTTGTGTGTTCGGTGAACCCGTTCCTGCAGTGTTGGTGCTCTCGCTTGTTTTGGCACAGTCGCCTGAGGAGACGGGACACTGCTCGGGCGCCATATCATAAATGGGTGGGTTTGGTCAAAGGCTGAGGTATGCTCAGTCAATCCAGAGTCGGATGGAGGTCCCACTTCCCCCACCTAAATAAATGCACAGTAAATTAGTGTTTTGATTTCGAACACACACGCGGCTCTCTGCCAATGCCCGTCGGCACGCACTCCACTCACCTAAGGCGAAGTGTGCCTGGTAGAGTTTGAAAATATCTGTGTAACTGTGATTTTGTCACAGCTGCTGAATGATCACACCTGAACGCAGCGACTGCTTCTGAGAAAACGCCGTGATTGACTGACTGTGATAGCATCTGCATTTCGTTCACAATCACGTTTACAAATATCTCAATCACATACATAGCTCTCATATGAGTCAATGAATCTGTGATTCTTGCTGCGACTAATTAGCAGCAGATGGCGCAGTCGCCATGTAAAATCATGCAGGTATAAGTATTTGGAGTGGATATTTTTCTTGCATTCCGTTTTGAAAACGGTTTCTATTGATGGAATACGTCTGTTACTTACGTTCTGAAAATCGTTTCAATTTGAATATTCTCGTATTGACTGGGGCGATTTGGAGTGTAGCACTTTAAGCATAAATTTTTATAAAAATTAATTATTTGTGAAAGATGTCGTTAAAAGATCTAAAACCAGTTTCCTATAGCAGTTTTTTGAAAAGGTGGACCATTCTTTTGCCACATGCAATATTTGCAAATGCAAAATATCTTATAAAACCTCGACAAGTAATTTGAAGAGACATATGATTCAGAGGCATTCGACCGTACAACTGGAAGAGCTTGCGATAAATTTTAACGACTTTCAAGCTTTGTTAATGTGCCTGTGTATGCATGTATTTCCCTTTGCAGGATAAACCTCAACCTATCGAAATTGAACCTCAGTGGTGGCGCGAAAATAAATGTAAATACCCTAATCTAGCAGATTTGCAAGAAAATATTCATGTGCACTAGCATCTTCTGTTCCATTTGAAAGAGTTTTTTCGAAAGCAGGCCAAATAGTTAGTGACCGTCGCTCACGACTGAGTGAAATGCTTATGTTCTTAAACAGTAATCAAACTTTTGTATAACATTTTCATATTAAACGCATCCTAAAAAATATTTTACTTTACCATTTCCAGTGGTATTTTAAAAAGGTTCATCTGGATACAACTAGAAGTCAATAGGATTTTAGCATAGGCAACAGGATTTGGGAAAACGTTGATTGGATTTTTAAATCGTCGAAATGTTTTAGAAAACATTGATTGGATCATAGAAAGCTTTAAATTGAGTTGTTGTTGTGGTTGTAGCAGTGCTTCGCCCCACCTAACAGCGGCGACCGATCACAAATTGTCATCAATATCCTCTAACGGGAGTCCAAGGAAACTTGCTGTGTCAACAGGGGTGGACCATAATGAAAGGGGTGCTAGAGGCGTTGGTTCCATATTACAGTTAAAGAGATGGTTGGTGTCATGTGGGGACACATTGCAAGCGGGGTATACATTTTGTGTGTCGGGGTTAATTCCGGATAGGTAAGAGTTTAACCTGTTACAGTATCCAGAACGAAGTTGGGCTAGATTGACTAGCGTTTCCCTGGGGAGTATGCGTTCCTCTTTCGCAAGTTTTGGGTACTGTTCTTTGAGTACTGGATTCACCGGGCAATTCCTGGCATAAAGGTCCGACGCCTGTGAGTGGTCTTCGTCACTTCCAATTGGCTTTAAATGCATATATGAATTTTAAAAAAGGTCAATGAATTGCCGAAAGTGCAAATAAAATCCAAGTTTTCTAAAATCCAATTGGCTATTCCAAAAAACAATTGACTCTTTCTAAAGAACAAATTAAAAAGATGTAGTAGAGACATGTTTCTTTTCATTTACCCTCCCTACTGCCCACCTTATATCCCATCCCCTTTCCAACCCTTTCAAATTTCCCTGCCCTTTTCTTCATCCAAGTAATTTTCCCCAATTCTTGACTACAGAAGCCATTGTACTGATTTTATCAAAATCCGTTGGGAGTTTTGTATGCCTTAAACATACATATGTACATATATGCTATTTTTATACTCAGTTGAGCAGAGCTCACAGAGTATATTAAGTTTGATTGGATAACGGTTGGTTGTACATATATAAAGGAATCGAGATAGATATAGACTTCCATATATCAAAATAATCAGGATCGAAAAAAAATTTGATTGAGCCATGTCCGTCCGTCCGTCCGTCCGTCCGTCGTCCGTTAACACGATAACTTGAGTAAATTTTGAGGTATCTTGATGAAATTTGGTATGTAAGTTCCTGAGCACTCATCTCAGATCGCTATTTAAAATGAACGATATCGGACTATAACCACGCCCACTTTTTCGATATCGAAAATTTCGAAAAACCGAAAAAGTGCGATAATTCATTACAAAAGACCGATAAAGCGACGAAACTTGGTAGATGAGTTGAACTTATGACGCAAAATAGAAAATTAGTAAAATTTTGGAAAATGGGCGTGGCACCGCCCACTTTTAAAAGAAGGTAATTTAAAATTTTGCAAGCTGTAATTTGCAGTCGTTGAAGATATCATGATGAAATTTAGCAGGAATGTTACTCTTATTACTATATGTACGCTTAATAAAAATTAGCAAAATCGGAGAAGGACCACGCCCACTTTAAAAAAAAATTTTTTTAAAGTAAAATCTTAACAAAAAATTTAATATCTTTACAGTATATAAGTAAATTATGTCAAGATTCAACTCCAGTAATGATATGGTGCAAAAAATACAAAAATAAAAGAAAATTTAAAAATGGGCGTGGCTCCGCCCTTTTTCATTTAATTTGTCTAGGATACTTTTAACGCCATAAGTCGAACAAAAATTAACCAATCCTTTGAAATTTGGTAGGGGCATAGATTTTATGGCGCTAACTGTTTTCTGTGAAAATGGGCGAAATCGGTTGATGCCACGCCCAGTTTTTATACACAGTCGTCCGTCTGTCCTTCCGCATGGCCGTTAACACGATAACTTGAGCAAAAATCGATATATCTTTACTAAACTCAGTTCACGTACTTATCTGAACCGACTTTATCTTGGTATGAAAAATGAACGAAATCCGACTATAACCACGCCCACTTTTTCGATATCGAAAATTGCGAAAAATGAAAAAAATGCCATAATTCTATACCAAATACGAAAAAAGGGATGAAACATGGTAAGGTAAGGATTGTTTTATTGACGCGAAATATAACTTAGAAAAACTTTATAAATGGTTGTGACACCTACCATATTAAGTAGAAGAAAATGAAAAAGTTCTGCAGGGCGAAATAAAAAACCCTTAAAATCTTGGCAGGTATTACATATATAAATAAATTAGCGTATCCAA